>VYZW01033101.1:0-33769 GCA_013401315.1 Balaeniceps rex | reverse complement strand
GGGGGGGGGGGGGGGGGGTGGCGGGGGGGGGGGGGGGGGGGGGGGGGGGGGGGCCGAGCCGGAGCTGGAGCTGGACCCCGAGGACCTGGTGCACTTCTCGGTGGGCGATTTGCCCAGCCGCGGCTACGGCGTGATGGGCGAGATCCGGCGGCAGGGCAAGCTCTGCGATGTGACCCTCAAGGTGCGGCCCGGCCCGGGGGGGCTGGGGGACCCCGGTCCCTGAGGGGGAGCTGAGGGAGCGCCGAGGGACCCCTTCACCCACCCCCGGTCCCTTTGCCGGGGAGAAGGAGGCGGCTGGGGTCCCCTCGGTTGCCTTTGGTGGGGGAACAAGGCGGGGAGCGGAGGGTCCCTTTGGTGGGGGGCGAGGGGGGGGCTGAGGGCCCCCGTGGTGGGGGGCTGAGGGCCCTCCCAGCCCTTTTGATGGGGAGAAGGGGGAGCTGAGGGTCCCCCCTTCCCATGGCTTTTGGCAGCGGAGGAGGGCGGTGCTGAGACACCCCCCAGCCCCCTTGGTGGGGTGTCAGGGGGCGTTGGGCCCCACCAGCCCTGGGGAGGAGGGGGTCTGTGAGGGCCCCTTGGGGGTGAGGGGGGTGCTGAGCACCTCCAGCCCCGGGTAGGTGCTGGGACGTGCCAGTGACGCCCTGGCCCCGATGCTGTGCCTCACCCCGGGCACAGGGTGGGAGATGGAGCCGCTGTCTCTCTCGGAGCCGGCGTGGTTTTTCCAGCAGGCAGGCAGAGTGACTCAATAAAATATCTTGGTTTGGGAGGAATCGGGGCGCCCCAGACCCCCTGCCACATTTTGGTGGGGGTCCTGGCACTGAAGAGTGGTTTGGGAGGTCACGCTGTGGATGGGGTTGGTGCGAGTTTATGGACCAACCTCTGCTCCAACCCGTGGGAGAAGAGTCCTTTTCCCTAGGAAACCTTTATCTTTTAAGAACATCACTTTCTTACGTCAAAGAAATAATCTGTAAACTTGCTAAATCCTCAGGATCGCGTTCCTGGCTCCGCAGGGGTGGGCTGTAAGGGCTTTGAGAGCGGCCAGTGGCCCGTGGCCAGCGCCGGGCAGGAGGTGCTGGAGCCCTTCAGCCCAGGAGCTGACGGGCAGAGGAGTTTGTTGTGGGGTGGGTGCGATGTGCAACTCCTAGGATTGGCTGAGTCATTCCAGAATTAACTCTCAAGTTTAATTAAACGTGAAGGTGTTTCCCAGCCTACTCATGCTGAAACTTTTCACCTACCTCCCGCCGCCGAAGAAGGAGCCGGCGAGGGTTGTGCCTGTCGTGGAGACCGCAGGACGCGCGATTGGGGTGCACCCCTGGGCTACGCGGGGCTGCCTCCTCCCCGTCGATCGGCTCTAGCCTCCCGCAAAGAGGGACTGCTTCGCAGGCTGAAATGGTCGTCGTGAAGAGCACAGCCGTGCGTGTGCTGATCCTCCCTGGAAGAGGTTGTACCTCGTAAGATGTGGCATTTGCGACAGTCTGTGCTGTGACCTGGAGGAATTCTGTGACAAAACTGGTTTGTGATGGAGAGCGCCATTTTATTAGGATTAAACTTTGTGTTATTGAGGTGGCTTCGTGTTGCAGAAGAAGATTCTCGGGTCCCGCGAGTCCCACATCTCTGGAATCACTGTAGCGAGCTGGCTGTGGGCCCTCTTGGTGGGGCTGGGCTGCTCTGCATGGTCCGGAGGGAGACAAGAGCGACGAGGTGTATGACCCTGGCCTTATCTCGGATAAATACCCAACCATTGGTTCTGCAAAACTCTTCTGAATAATTTTTCCCATAGATGTACCATAGCAAAGTGCTTTTTTTTAATGCTGCTTATCTTACTTTGTGTATCTTTGATGGCAGAGTGGGAACGCTTTTAAAGCCTTGAGGGCTGAAGGAGCTTTCCAGTCCAGCTGTGGGAATGAGCGCCCTGACGGTGCTGGGCAGCTTTATGGGTGAGGGCACTGTGTTGGCCTCGCTTTCTTTTTTTCCTTTTATTATATTTTGTTGCTATCTGAGGAGGGTGCAGAGCCTTTCATTCCTACAAAGGTTTAAAATCTATTAAGAAAGACGTCTCTGTCATTCTTAAAATGAGCCTTAACTTTCTCCACTGCCTGGTTAATTCTTTATTATCTTGAAGAGAGATCCCAGCAGCGACTGATATGTTTGGCAGAAGGCTGACAGTGTGCTTCCGTGTCGGTTCAAACAAACAGTCTGGCTTTCCCTCGTACACGTACTTCGTTCGTTTTGATTCCTCTTGTTGTATTGAGTCATCACGTCAAAATACCCCCCTCTCTGCCGCTTCTGCCTCTCGACAGCAGATTTCTCAGTGCCTGTGCGTCCCGTGGCGATTGAATTAACGCTGCCTGCTGAATCCCAGCCAAGCCTTTCCTCCCCGTTGTTCAGTACAGGCTGTCTTCTCTAGCTGCTGAATGTTGAAGAAGTAATTTTTCTTAGCTCCGCTTTGGAGGTGGCTTTCAATCAGTTAGCCACCTTGAACACCGCTGACGCAAAACGTGCTCTTCCCTGACCTTACTCGGGAACGCTTTCCGCGTGCGTTGGTGAAGCTGTAAATCCAGTGCGGTGCAGAAGGAGCCTGCCAAGTGAGTTGCCTAGCGGGGACGGCGTTTGAATACTTCTTACCCGAAACGAAGGTAGAGACAGCACTGAGAAGCGTTTAAAGTCAATACCTGAAGGAGACCGTAGTGGGTCCTGATGCCTGTTGCCCCACTGGAGCGAGTGTGTTGCTGTTTTTTCACACCTAATACTTTTAGGCTGTCGCCTCTATAAAGAAAAAAAGCTGCCAAACACCGCTTTGGGCCAGAAGTTGGATTCCTGATGTGACCAGCGTTCAGGCTCGCAGCTGGAACCGGGAGCAAGCAGCGTTGTTGCAGCATAGTTCAGGTTTTTAGTGGCCTCTTTACCGATGGGGTCAATGGCTGTAAATGATTCTCCCAGCCCACAGAAACGTTTGCTGTACAAACAGGCCTAAAATTGTTAGGAAGCATCGGTACTCTCGTTTGTTTGTTTTAATTATTCCCCTCGTAAAGCCGAGCGAGCATTCATTCAGTAAATAGGAGGGGCAGGATTTGTTCTCCTTTCTCAGAAACCGTCTTGCTGCAGTTCACGCCGCTCTGCGGGAGACAGTGCCGCCTCAGCAGCGTACGGCAGCTGGGTTTAAGCGCGATTAAAAGCAAGAAGTGATGATTTGACTGGCTCTCTTGGAGCTCTGATTATTTAAACTCAGCTTAGGGAAATCTGTCGCTGCTTCTCGTGATTGCCCATGTGAAAACGAAGTTTCACAGGGCAGTGAGCGAGCTGTGCATCTTTCCAGCGGCTTAGGATGTGTTCGCCGAGAGCCAAAGCTCCTTTCCTGTGCGGATGGTCGAGGCTATGGATTTGAAAAGTCCTTTTCTATTCCTGTCTCTTAAATAGCTGCAGGTCAAAGCTCCTCTTGAAGATGTTCCATCGCAGGCATCTGTCCTTTCAGTCTCCCTTTGGCGACTCTCTGAAGTGCTTACTTAAAGAATAATTTTAGGATGGTCTGGTAGAAACGCATGTGGCTAAACTGGAGGGAGGAGGGAAGCAAGGAGGCACACCTCAGTCTGTGGTTAGTTCATTTTGCTTTGCTGAAAGTAGGATTTTTGCTTACTAAAGCCAAATTTCTGCTACTGCTTTCTTCTCTCGGGATCGCTAGGTTGTGTCGCAGCATGGCCTTGTCTGGTTAAAAAAAAAAAATAAAACTGTTTGCCATTTTAAGCTGACCAGAGTAATATTATGGAAAAAATATTCCAGGTGAGACTTGTGCTTCTCTCCTTATCCAGTATTGGTGGTGGTGGCAAAGCTGATGGTGGTTGCGTCCGTGATGGGGAAACGCCAAGCCTGGGGCAATCGTCAGGTGTGCAGAAAGGAAGCTTTTTTACCTTTTTTTTTTTTTTGAGTTTGGTGGGTTTTGAGGCTTTTAGCTACCAACATGGATGTGTCAAGCGGTTTTAAGACTGGTAGACTTATTTCAAGTTTAGTTCTCACTTTTGGACTATACGCTTTGAGGTGGGATAGTAGACTCTGGAGTCGGGGTGTCCAGCAGAACCAGTAGAGAAGCAGCCGTTCTTCATGTACCGCTCCTTACCCTGCGTCTGGGGCCAAACTGGGGGTTCCAGTGATGGACCAAAGTTTGAATTGGCTGGATTTCTCAGCCTTGAAATGGGCTGTGAGTGGCAAAGTCTATATATGTGCTAGGGAATGGTTCAAATTTAATGTGCTTAGCGTCTCTGGCCGTGGAGCAAAACCTGCTGTAGCGAGATCCCCTCTGGGTGCCACCTACTATGGGTCCGATGTTATCGCAGTTACTGACAGCGGGGTTTTTTGGATGAAATCAGTGAGGTTTCATTTCTGTCTCCACCTGTTTTCCCCCAGAAGCTGGATATAAAGCGTTTTCTTTCAGGCTGCCTTCCTCTTAGGAGACTTTTGGGTTGTTTTCTGGCTGCCTTGCTGTTCACGGTGCTCTTGTGCTCCCATCCAGGCACTATTCCACTTCTCCCCGGAGCTCTTTCTTCCCAAGAGCATTTCACCCGTAACATCACCTTCTGTCTAAACACGAGCTGAGAGTCTTCAGTTATTTCTACAGTCGGCACTGGCGTTGGTTTTACCTTATTGGTAGAAATCAATTCGCTTCTTACGAAGCCCACTGGATAAGAAAAGCTCTTCATTAAAGGTTTGGGTCCTCAATGCTTTGGTTTCTTGTACACAGCAGCACAGCAGAACCTTTCCCACTTATTTTAGCATGGATTTGTAGTCGTCTTTTTTTCCCTACGCATGTGTTCTCAAAGCATTTTAGAGCTCACAAATAAATGCTGCAGAAGTGCGAAGAATCTCAGTTCCCTGACAAATGCAGGTATTTGGGGGCGTTAGTTCCCTGATCTGGAGATCCTGATCGGCTTTTTAATTGCAGAAAAGAAGCTACTCGGTATTTGTGTTCTTCCTGAGCATTGTTTTTTTGAAGACAAACATCCTCTCGAGATGAAAGCTGCTTGGGCAGCCTTGTTTTCTGGTGTTTGCGTCTCTGCTTGAGGCCAAGGTACAAGTGCTCTCTGGGGACACATCAGCAGCTTGCTGGAAGCCTGTGGACTGCACCACTCCATAAAACAGGGAAGCAATACTCGTCCTATTTCTTCATTGATAAATTTGGGGGGAACAACTGTCTTTATGGCTCCTGCTCGCTGCGGTCGGAGCCAGAGGAGAACCGAGCACCAGGCTGGCACCTCCAGCGGTCTGGGATGAACCTCTGTCAAAAGAGAGAAGGTTTGTGCCTTTCTGAATCCTCAAAGAGCGAAGTTAATGCGAGCTCCTCTTGTTGTTGCTACTCCTCGTTTTGGTTTTGAATTGCTCAAATGCCATATTTCCATGACCAACTCCAAGACTAATTAGAAAAGTCTCTTAAAAAATAATACAAGCCTGGCAAGTTAAAATACTTCCAAGCCGTGGAGAGGTTATGTTATTTGTTTCATGTACAATCCGAATTGGCCTGACGGGTGATAGTCCTGTTGGCTTTTCTCCCCTTCTCATCGCAGTTTTTCCAAAGCAGACTGTTAACTCGAAACCCTCCAAACTCCAGCAGATGCACCCGAGAGAGCTGCCGCTGCCAAGCAGACGCAGAGGTGGAGGAGCCTCCCTTTGTCCCGACGTGGCAGATAAGTGGAATTCCAGACAGCTTAGGCTGCGTGCGTAATTTCAGCAGGGTCCTTGAAAACCCCGTGGCTGGCTGCTCTGCAGATGTTTGAACACGTTCGGGAGATCCTTAAGGAAAATGAGCTTGGCAGGAGAGAGAAGACCTTTTTATTTGAGGAGCTGACAGATTTTAAAAAACAGATAATCTGTTATGCACGTGAGACCTTTAGGTTAAGGGTCCTATTTAAATCTTGTCATGCAGCAGTAACGGGCTACTTTGGATTACGATTGGCCTTGTTTTTTTTACCTGAGGTCTCAGCTAGCATAAGTGCTGTTCCCCTTATATAAAAGACAAGTATTTTTAGTGCTTTATGAAGACATTAAACTGAAGCGTTAGCAGAAACCACACATTTCTGCACTAAGCTTCTTACTCGGCTTCTGTCTGACTTCCATTTGCACTGGGTTTTATTTGCTTTCCTTAAAGCAAAACTTGTCCTACAGTTTCAGGTGGGCTCTGGTGACCTGGGTGTTTAACCTGGTGTCTGGCAGGGGCATTTAGAATCGTAGAATCACAGAATGCTTTGGGTGGGAAGGGACCTTCAGAGCCCATCCAGTCCAACCCCCTGCAGTGAGCAGGGACATCTTTAACCACATCAGGTTGCTCACAGCCCCGTCCAACCTCACCTGGAATGTTTCCAGGGATGGGGCCTCCACCACCTCTCTGGGCAACCCCTTCCAGTGCTTCACCACCCTCAGTGTAAAACATTTCTCCCTTCTATCCAGCCTAAATCTCCCCTCCTTTAGTTTAAACCCATCACCCCTTGTCCTGTCACCACAGGCCTTGCTAAAAAGCCTGTCCCCATCTTTCCTCTAGGCCCCCTTGAAGCACTGCAAGGCCGCACTAAGGTCTCCCCGCAGCCTTCTCTTCTCCAGGCTGAACAGCCCCAACTCTCTCAGCCTGGCCTCGGAGCAGAGGGGCTCCAGCCCTCGGAGCATTTTTGTGGCCTCCTCTGGCCCCGCTCCAACAGCTCCATGTCCTCCTTGTGCTGAGGGCTCCAGAGCTGGACGCAGGGCTCCAGGTGAGGTCTCACCAGAGCAGAGCAGAGGGGCAGAATCCCCTCCCTCGGCCTGCTGGCCACGCTGCTGGGGATGCAGCCCAGGACAGGGTTGGCCTTCTGGGCTGCAAGCGCACACTGCTGGCTCATGTCCAGCTTTTCATCCACCAGTACCCCCAAGTCCTTCTCCACAGGACTTCTTGCCCATTGAGGAGCAGGATGCTGTGGGATGAGTTAAGAGCAGAGGCTGGGTGCTCCCTGTGTTGCCGTAGGGGCTGTTGGAGTACAGGAGAGATTTGGGGTTACTGTTGTGAAGAGGTTGGGGGAACGTGGCAGGGAACTGGGGTGCCTGTGGCTGGAGGGCCCAGGAGGGTCCCTCGGCTGTTGAGTTACCCTCACCTTTGTTTTTGCCGGTCCCTCGGGAGCGTGAAGGAGGGCAGGGCTGGGGGCGATCCCCTTGGGATGCGTTCCTTTCCCCTGTCCCCATGGGAGACGGAGAGACTGGGGTTCAGCTCGTCTGAATTGGAAGGGAATTACCTGGGAACGTGTGTTCGTGTTGTACATGCGAAAGGGATGTCTTTTCTGGTTCAAAGTAATTGGTGACCATTATATCCGCAGGAATCTCATTCACCTAGACCAGAAGGACGTGTGACTTAATGGGATCGATCACTTGGTTTGGCACACGCCAAGTTTGATCAAAACTCTTTCACATCTCGTCCAGCTACTGTTTGGGTGGGGAGGGGTGGGGAGGAAGGGTATTTATCTAAATATCTGAATTTTGATACAAGATCTCTTGCACTTGACTGTTCCATTATCTTCTGCCTAGCAAAACTTTGCTACGATGGCTCGGATGGCTTAATTTCTGCTATGGCTCCCTGACTTGAATGCCGTTGTCATGTCAGGAAAGATGGTTTGGGTTTTTTTTTTGAGAAGGTCTTTGCAGCAGAGAACTCGAGAGACTTCTCAGCTATGCGTCGTAATAATGTCGGGAAAACAATAGATGCCTTTATTACACCTACACCATTTTTCTGTGGAGAAAGCTCCATTGTACCCTGGAACTTGTTAACATTTTGTGGACGTGGGAGTGTAAGGGAGAGCATGCCTTTTGTTATTTGGCTAGAGCACACGTTGGAAGGGAATTCTGGCATATTTGTGGTTGGAAAGGATGCTTTGCAAGCAGTGGTTCTGTTCTTGTTTCCTGTAAACAGTAGCTTTTGCCTGAAAAGAAAGGCACCTGAAATTATGTATTGTAAAATAGCACATCCTTGCGTAAAGGTGGAAATCTTCTGAAAGGTAAGCTGCTCTGCTCAGGCTGTGAGAGGGGTGACGGTCCTGCCTGAAGGACTTAGCCCCAAGCCTCTTCCCCGAGAGCTTGCTGATGTGGAGTTCCTGGGGTATTTCTCTTCTTGGTGCTTGTATAAATAATTCTGGCTTAGTGAGGTGGATATGATTACGTATTACAAGGAGCGGCTGAGGGACCTGGGGTTGTTCAGCCTGGAGAAGAGGAGGCTGAGGGGAGACCTCATCGCCCTCTACAACTGCCTGAGAGGAGGGTGCAGTGAGGTGGGGGTCGGTCTCTTCTCCCCAGTAACAAGCGATAGGACGAGAGGCAATGGCCCCAAATTGTGCCGGGGAGGTTTAGATTGGATATTAGGAAAAACTTCTTTACTGAAAGAGTGGTCAAGCACTGGAAGAGGCTGCCCAGAGAGGTGGTGGAGTCCCCATCCCTGGAGGTGTTCAGAAAACGTGTAGACGTGGCACTTTGGGACATGGTTTAGTAGGCATGGTGGTGTTGGGTTGACGGTTGGACTGGATGATCTCAGAGGTCTTTTCCAACCTTAATGATTCTATGATTCTATTCTATGATTCTAAGTTTGTGGTGGTTTCATTTGTGCCTGGAGACAGTCCTGAACTCCAGGCTCAAAAAGTGAAAGATAAACGCGCTGATTTGTGTCTAACTCGACAGGAGCGCCTGATTTCGCTAACATTGCGGGTGTCGCCATGAAACAGTCTGCTCTTGCAAACGAGAGCTTCCACCTTCAGCTGAAAGCTGAAATCCCCAGCCGAGCCTCTGGTTTAGACGCACGTCCCGTGATGACACAGGGCGGGGGAAGCCAAACACCGGGTGCCATCCCAGCTTACGGAGGCTTCTCGGTGGTTTGCCCCATGACACTAGGTAGGCAATAAAATCCTGCTGTCGGGAGGGAGCTGCTGCTGTCGGAGACGCCAGCTCTCTGGGTTGGCGGCCTCCTGCCCTTTGGATACCTCAGCCCTGGGGTGTATGCAGCAGTATATAAATATAAAATAAAAAGGAAAATCATTCAGTTGAGACAGCTCTTGAATACGGATGGAAAGGGCAGCCAGTTCCAAAGGCTGCACGGCTGAGTTCGAGCTGCTCTGTAAAATCAAAATGGGAACTGAGCAGGCTGTCCCTTAGTGAGGACAAAAATGGGCATTTTCTCAATCAGACAAAGCTTTTTCTATTTTTTTTTTTTATATTCTGCTGGTACTTCTGGAATTAGTGGGCAGGGCTGTGGTGGATTTTGAGCAAGGGGAAACCTGTCAATGGTAGGGTGGGATGATATCAAGAAGGGCATGAGCTCTTTTTCACTTTCTTGTTAAACTTACGTGGCTGCAGCGTGACTCCGTCAGGCGTAGGAAAGCCTGAAGTATTTATTTGGTCAGAAGAGGGGGAGATCGTTTGGCTCTGGAGATAGGGAGCAGTTTTTGAATCGGAAGACACAAGGGTGAGTTGACGGGACATGCGCTGTGTGCTCATCCTCAGAAGTGTTTTTCATCCTCTGCAGGAAAAATAGGCATTGTCATTTGCCTGCAGCAAGACATTTCGTTGTTCCTTCAGGACTTGCCGTTAAGCGCTGATGGTATGAACATAATGATAGCTTCTAGACCAGAGATCCCAATGTATAAATGTCCCTGAGGGCCCTCTATTGTTACAGGAGCAAGTTTTAAAAAAGGAATTGCAAGTTTTTTCTTGTCCGGTACCAGGAAAACCAGGTACAGTGGGACTCGATGATCTTAAAGGTCTTTTCCAACCAAATGATTCCATGATAACAGTTTCCGTTCAGCTGGTGGCAATCGCAGGATGGATCAGCTCTTTGCTGATGCAGCTCCGTGGATCTTGCTGCAGACAGGGGCCGGTCCCAGTCCTCCCCTTTCCCCTGCTACGACAGCAGAAAATTATTCCCTTTTTTGTACAGCTTATTTCTGTTTTATTTCCCTGAACGGCGAGGTCAGGCGAGTGCTATCGCCAGTGCAAGGGAAGAAGTTGTGAACTACGTGGCTTCAGCTGCACCCCGTGCCTAGATGGGGAACCGAGCTGGGGCAGGAGGTCGAGCCCTGCGTGGGGAGCTGAGGTTTCTCCCTACGGGTAGCCAAAACGAACTCTGGTTAATTCAAACCCCGCCTTGCCTGTGCAGGGTCGTCCCCAGTGCAGTTAATTTGTTAAATAGGGCATTCCCAAGGTAAAAACCTTTCCTTAACGAAGGGTGAGTACCCCACCGGGGGAACAATCCTGTCCCTTGGAGCTGCCGAGCGGCTCGGAGCTGGAAGGGTGGCATTGCCCAGACACAAGGTATTTCATCCCTGTGATGATACAGCTCTCATTAACCCATCGGGAATCTTGCTGAATGACTACGAATGATTGCTTTTGCAATAACCAGGCGTAGTATTTATAACAAGGTGGTTTGGTGGCAGCCCGTCGTGGGGTGAGATCACGGCAATGCGTCCCTGGAACCGGACATGGTGGAAAGCTTCAGCTCTGCGTGGGCTCTTGGACAGTGCTAAAATCTGTGGTATTTGGACTTTGAGCGTAAAGCATCTCTTGTGTTTTGATCTTTGCCTTTCCTAGGGAGAAATGCAGGCAGCGGAGATGCATTTTAACGTATGCATACGTCGGAGAGGCAAGGTCAGGGAAAAAAAAAAAGGGCTTGTGCTGTAAGCAGAGGGTGGAGGTCTGGAGCCGCAGCGTCGAACTCCTCGGAAGAAAAAGGGCAGGCGGTTGTGGACAGTATTTGTCTGGTTCAGCGGTGACGTTACCGGTGGCTGTCTACGTGCCACGGTCCTTCACCGCTGCCCAGAGAGTGACAGCGCGATGGCACGCGGAGAAATGCGGCGCTGGCAGAGGATGTGGGAAGCGCTGATTGACCTTGTGCTCGGCAGAGAGGGAGAGGGAAGCTCGAGCAGTGCCGGGGAACTGCTCGCGGGCTGGGAAATCCCGGGCACAGTGGACGGGGTAAATCCCGACGACTGAAATCGGTGAATTGATTTAACCACGGCTTAGGTGGCTATCCGACACACAGATGAGTTTTAAAACTAAATCTATTTTAAAAATAAATTTCAAGCTGGTGTTGCTTTTGTACTTTGCAGTTATTTTCCGAAACAGAGAGCTTTTTCTCATCGTTGGGTGACACTGTAGGCTTGGGTTTTTTTAAGTAAATATAACCTTGCTGTTAAAATTGGTATTAGCTTTAGTTATAAGGGTAACTTTGGTTGTAACTAGGGGATCGCTGTATGCATTTGAAGCAGGTGTATCGTTTTAATAGGTGCCAGTTCAATTTTAATACCGCTTTTTCTTTTTAAAAAGGCGAACTGACATTCGAATAGCTGTGATTTTTGGCAAACTGTGTTTGGGTGGAAATGAAATTCGACTGAAGTGTTTTTCTTGCACACTCAGCCACGTTCTGCGCTGCCTGGAGGGGAGCACTCCTCCCAACACATCTTGTAGTTAAGAGATATAATTAAACCAAAGTAAGTATTGCAGTTGGACCGACTTCCTTCCAGGCACCACAACGTCTTTCAAAATTTGAGAGAGATGAGGCCTTGTTCTTTCACCTTGTTTCAAGACAGAGAAATATTGAAAGGAAAAATGGAGCTTTCCTGGGTTTTGGGACGTTCGAGACACCCGGGAAGGGGTTTCCCTGCAGAAGCTGGGTGCTCCAGGCCAGCTTCTGGTCAGTGGCTCCCAGCACTGCAGTCCTCTACCCTTTAGCTGAAAACATTTTCAGGAAAAAAAAATAATATTTTAAAGAAGAAATGCATCTTGCATGAAAGAAAATAGCCTGGAGTTTTTAATCAGCCCTTTGCCCTTGACCAAGGAGCAAACCTCTCTTGTGCTGCGGGCTTCATCCGTGGGCATGTATTTGTTGCTTTAGCGGCGGTGTCGGTCCCCCAGCTCCGAAATGACGCTGGTGATGCTCAGACCTTACTCTGCACGTGGTGACGAGGAGCTGGGGAAGTAACAAGGACAGGCCAGGTCCTGCTGCCGAGCTACCAGAGTCCTCCTGCAGCTTCTGCCGTGTCTGTGCGAGGCATCCCAGGCTGCAGCGCGCGAGAGGTACGGCATGAAGGGATGTAAATAACGAGACCCGTTTCGTTACCTTCACCGGTGTTTATTCCTCATCGGGCACGGCTGGCGGAGCGGCTTTATCCACAGGGTCGGAACGGGCCGGGAAGCGCCGGAGCATGCGGAGCTTGCCGAGCAGGTCCGGCGTTTCTGAGCCTCGGGGCTGGAACGTGGACAGGCTGAGCGGCGAGTTAGTCATCGCGGTCAGCCAGGTTGCGGCTGGTCGTACGTAACCCTTTCCCCAGCGAGAAGTCCCAAGCAAAGAGCTTCAGCACCCAAGCCTCCTTTTTTACCTATCTTAATGCTGTACCTCTTGTGCTTCTCTCGCGAGCAGCGCCTTGGTCGCTCGCTGACACGGAGAGACGAAGAGAAGCAAAGCTGTTCCTGCGCACGTGTGCTCGGCTTGGCAGTTAGCCACGCGGAGTGAGGAAACGAAAGCCCCGCAGCCGTGGGACACAGCGAGGTTTTGTCAGCTTTCGGGGGTGCACAGGTTCTTGAATCGCTTCCTTCCTCTCATGGGCTTTTCTCATTAAACTCGGTGTTATTTATATGTTTTTTTTTAAACCCCTTGTGTTAGAGAGGCCGGGCCAGAGTTTGCGCTCGCTTACGAGAGGCTGTGCAAGGTCCGGGTGGGGAACCCTGCGCTGCGAACGTTCGTTGCTCAGACAGGGCTGGGGCTTGTGGCCTTGAGCTCGGTCCCCTCTTTGACCGTGAGTCCTAGCAGCCTCGACTCCTTCTGCCAGAGATTCCCCATCCCACTGCGTGCACACAACCCTGTCCTGGGCTGCATCCCCAGCAGCGTGGCCAGCAGGTCGAGGGGGGGGATTCTGCCCCTCTGCTCTGCTCTGGGGAGACCTCACCTGGAGCCCTGCGTCCAGCTCTGGAGCCCTCAGCACAAGAAGGACATGGAGCTGTTGGAGCAGGTCCAGAGGAGGCCACAAAAATGCTCCGAGGGCTGGAGTCCCTCTGCTCCGAGGCCAGGCTGAGAGAGTTGGGGCTGTTCAGCCTGGAGAAGAGAAGGCCCCGGGGAGACCTTAGTGCGGCCTTGCAGTGCTTCAAGGGGGCCTAGAGGAAAGATGGGGACAGGCTTTTTAGCAAGGCCTGTGGTGACAGGACAAGGGGTGATGGTTTCAAACTAAAGGAAGGCAGATTTAGGCTGGATAGAAGGAAGAAATGTTTTACACTGAGGGTGGTGAAGCACTGGAAGGGGTTGCCCAGAGAGGTGGTGGAGGCCCCATCCCTGGAAACATTCCAGGTGAGGTTGGACGGGGCTGTGAGCAACCTGATCTGGTTAAAGATGTCCCTGCTCACTGCAGGGGGTTGGACTGGATGGCCTCTACAGGTCCCTTCCCACCCAAAGCATTCTGTGATCCTATGATTTTGCATGTTGAAGAAGCACAGGCTGTGCCCATACCGTGCTGCTGTAGCCCTAGTAGAGCTGTTGTCTTAACTTCCATGCTTGTGCTTGCCAGCTCGCTGCTATAAAATATCCATCCTCTTGCTTGCGTTACCTTTTTTTTTTTCCGCTTCTTCCCTCTCTCTCCTGGAACATCATCTTAGCCCTCATCTGCCAAGCAGCCCTCTTATTCCTGCCTCTTTCTCCACCATGGTCTGGCTCCTGCTTGCCTGTCTCAGGAGCTCGTCTCCTGCTCGATGCTGGCACAGGAGGGCAGGAGGTGGAGGTAAAGCACGAGATAAATTAGGGACTGAGTTAGCAGAGAAGGGAAGAGAGCAGCAGAGTATTTGCTGGTGTTTGCAGCACAGCTCTCTGAAGTCTTGGAGCCTTTGAGGTGTTTTACATGTGGTTTGGGGTTAGTAGAAGAGATTGATATTGGGCTTTACCCATCTTGAGCTAACAAGTCACCGTATAAATATATACGTGAGGTTTTTTTTCCATGAGCTGTGATCGTCCGTACCATTTCACTTGCTGCTTTTGCTCCGGGCATTGGGAACTCTGCAAAATCCAGGGCAGCGGGATTCGTGCAGGGTAAGCCGGGACAGCACGGGCAGGGGTTCAGGTGCACCTAAGCTGACCGGGACAGAGCCAAGGCTCTCCAAAAACAGCCCTGCCATGGCCAGGCTGCAGCGAGTCTTGGAAGCCATTTGACTGGGTGGTTGCAGCACCATTTTAAACGGGGAAGCTGGGGCAGAGCAGACGTGCCCCTGCACCCGAGGCGTGCGGCGCTGCGAGCTGACCGCACGCTAAATGTCTGCGAGTCCCGGTCGTCGTGCAGGCAGGCGCGCGCGGCGAGCAGCTGGGTGGTCAAGCTGGCTTTGAAAAAATATCGTGACGGCGTTTGTGGCCGTTGAGTATGCTTTTGTTTAAAAAGAAAAAAAAAAAAAATCCCACCACTTGCTTATGCGTCTTGCGTGGTGCCCAATTCCTCTTTATTTTTAATGTGTCAGGAATTTTGCTTTCTGAATTCCCAGCAAGTCGTATTTACTGGGTGTGAGAGCTCTGGGCCTAGAGGGAAAGGCAAGGCACTGCTGGGAACCGTGAAAACCCTGAATGCAAACAACATTTTTGTTAATAAACTGCCTAGACATGAAAGGGTGATGAAGCTTTTTGTAGAGAAGTGCAGAGGAGAAGAGAAGGGCTTCTTGGATGGCCTGGAGAGTAGAGGACCTGCTGTGCCAGCTTGTTTGTCCCAGTAAAACAAAGCTTAAAAGGGAAAATATTGCTTAAGTGAGGGGAAAAAGGCAGTTCTGCACAAGCTCAGATGGGCATAGACTGGTATGAGTCAGGTTAGCCTGGAAATTAGAGGGGGGGTGGGGGAAAAAGCACTGACCCAACAGAGAGGAGGAATCGGAACAAAGACCTGTATGATTCTGAAGCGGGTAAAATATTGTATAGCGTCTGCATGAGTGAGAACTGGAAGCAGAGATGCAAGAAGCCCATTCCAAGCCTTGCTCCGTGCGGCTCGGAAGGCTTTTCAGAGGATGTAAACGTGAGCAGGTAAAGCAGAGCTGGGGAAAGGGAACCCGCAGAGCCTTAAAGGTGAGCCCATATGAGCCTCTAGGTTATCGTGAAGGTGACTGGCTCTGAGCGTAAGCTGGAGGTATGCGATGGCTGGCTGAGAAGAAAAGTGTGGGGGATTTAACCTGTAAGCCGGTCCTCAGGTCAGAGGAAGAGCTGAGGAAGAGGAAACCGGCGGCCGCGTCGCCCGGATTTTAGTTCTGCAGAATAATTGCAGCCTAGGGCTCACGTTGAGCCTTCGCGGCTGCGCTCGGGGTGTCCCGGGCGATGTGGGACCGGTGATGGCCAGCTATTAGGGGCAGCAGTGTTATCTGAAGCAGGGCCACGGGGGAGCATGGGGGCCCCGAGCAGCTGGGGGAGGCAGATCTGGGTTTGAAAGCTGTGCGTGCAGTTGAATAGCGAGTTGAGTTGTGTAAAGACGTGGTTCTGTGGGCCTGGCTGTTCTCTGTTACAATCTGGAGACGACCCACTCTTGGGCTGTAATACTGGTTTATCTTTGCCCGGTTGACCACTCGTGGCAGCTTATGAGGCTGGAAAACTGGATTCAGAAGTTTTAATTTAAGAGGCAGGCTGCTGTCCTGTTTGCAAATGGAAATTGTCCAAATTTTCAGCCCTCAGCTACTGCTGGGCTGGCGGAGCTGTGCTACAGTGAATCATCTGGACCGTGCGGCTGGTGGTGGATGGTGCTGATCTTCCCTCCTTCCCCTTTTCTCCCCTTTTAGGTAGGGGACCATAAATTCAGCGCTCACCGGATCGTGCTGGCAGCTTCTATCCCGTACTTCCACGCCATGTTCACCAACGACATGATGGAGTGCAAGCAGGACGAGATTGTCATGCAGGGGATGGATCCCAGGTAACGTCGCAAGGCACGCGAGCGAGGATATCGAGAGGGGAGCGCGAGTGCTCCGCGGGCCTCGGCGTTTTCTGTTAGTAGTGTCCCCTGCTAGGTTAACTGTTAATAAATTCTGCCCTTTCTCCCCCTTGTTTAGTGCTCTTGAGGCTCTGATCAACTTTGCCTACAACGGTCACCTGGCAATAGATCAGCAGAACGTCCAGTCCCTGCTGATGGGGGCAAGCTTCCTTCAGCTGCAGAACATCAAAGATGCTTGCTGCACTTTCCTCAGAGAGAGGTAAGGGGTTGTCTTCGGCCGTGCTTACCGCTCCCCAACAGCAGCCAGGTTTTAGTCATCTGCGTCTGGCTTGGGAGGGAGCGGGATGTCTCCTGCCAGCGTGATAAGGAGGTCCGTGTCTCCGGAGACTCGCCGTGCTCGTTGCCTGTAAAATAACTTGTCTGGCTTCTGAGATGCTACAGCTGGCACACGATTTAAGGCCTTGGAAATTAATACCTAGAGCAAAACTGAGTGAATATTTCCCTGTTTAAGAGTTAGCTAGCTGGTTACCCGTCACCGTGGTGCGTGACTGCCTCTGCCCCTAACAAACCCATCCTCGCAGTCATTATCCTTTCTGCTGTTGCCTGTGGAAGAGGGGAGGAACCAAGGGACTGAGCCGAGGAGCTGGGCAGGAAGCTGTGGCAGAGCCTGAAATTGGTCCCAGGTTTTTCAATTCCCTCGCTGGTGTTTGGCTGCAGGATTGTTCCAGCAGCATGATCTGGAAACGGAAAAGCTGGGCTGTTCTTTGGAAACGTACCGCACGCATTTTTCACATCGTGCCAGGGAGTCTTACGTGTTTAATTCCCCCTCCCTTCCCCAGCTTGATTTCTCTGCAGCTGTTCAGTGTATTCCGTGGCGTGATATTAAACATACCTACCAGATGTGTGGAACATCTCAGCTGGTTATTTTTCTTTAGTTCTAAATAGAGGTATCCTAAAACCATGGGTTGGGGAGAAAAAATGTTTTTCTCCGTCTTTAAGGTGTCTCAGTTTTCAGTCCCATGCGCATCCTGACTTTCTGCAGTTTGTTTAAAATTAAGTTATGTAAGATTACAGAGTATTCATTTTTCTTGCGAAAACATTTCATTTGAGGCACTGGATATGACACCGAGCTGGAAAGAGATGGGTGGCTTTGATTTTTGAGTCCCTGCTGGCTTTAGGTGGCTGTATCTATATCTAGATCAAGCGAGGTGATTTGGTTTCTCAGATTTAGCTGCTACAGTTCTCCCAAATCTACCAGGAGCAACTGGGTGTCCTAAATTAAGCCCTGTCACTTTTGATTAATAACAAGAAAATTGGTGGACTCTGACCATCCTGAAGAGCTGGAGCACGCACACCGAGCTCTCATTCTTAAATGGAATTAAGATTTGGGATATTTTTAGGCCCCTGTGCGCAGACAGGTCCGTAGCGCTGTAACCAAGCACTGCGCGAGCCCCGAGAGCCATCCTCGCGTGGAAGTCCCCTCCATCGATGCTACGTGTTTGCTCTTAGCACGGTACAGGGCAGTAACTGAGGGCGCTTTCCCCAAAGCGGACAGAAGCGATGTCACGTCCTCGCATGTGTCTGGACACCGCTGTCAACAGCTGAGCCTGGTTTTTGCAGACTGTAGACACTGAAACCATCAGAGCCCAAGGTATTTTCTCCATATAGGTAGTATTTAGTGGAGTATCTGACGATTAGTGCCGCAAAACAACCCAACTATCGGCTCTTGTTGAATAGTGACATGCCTGTACTGGGCAGGGCTTCTATTTTGGACAGGAGTGTCCAGGACACGTCCCTGTGACTGTAATAATTATCATCTTCTCCAGCTTCTTCATGCCGCTGAGCAGCTTTTTGCGGCGGCTGTTTGGCTGTGCTGGAGAGAGGCTCGGATCTGCAGCAGTACTTCTCACTGCCCTACCTCCAGTTGCAAAAGCATCTTTGGTGATGAAGCCTCCTTAATCTCAGGAAATGGCTTTACGACGCTGTAACAGATGCTGTTCTGTAGTACTTGGAAAAGATGTAAGATGAAAAACAGAGACTGATGGCTGGTATTTGCGCAATGTGCTTCAATCCGGCTTTGTCCAATACTGGAGTTACAGAGACAACAAAAAAAAAGAAGGTGCTAGATGCACAGTCCAGGCACCCTGAGGTGTGGGAGGGAGGGATTGCTGTGCAGAGCCTCGCGCTTCCCCTCAACTGACAACCTGCAGCCTTCACGCAGAGCCGCCTGAGTCTGTCCAGTGGCTCCTTGGCAGGTCTCGGGATTGATTTTGAAGTTGTGGTTTCCATCCTCTGGCTCTGTGGATTCACCTTCAGATCCCTGTGTAGATACGTTCATCAGCGAGCTGGAACCTGCCATCGTTGAAGAGGACACAGCTGCGGCGTTCGCTGCATCACGTACCCTCTGAGGCTCGCGTTGCTTCACTGAACCCGTTTGTAATTCTTTCTATCCTTCTATTAAACCGACGTCACTTTTGCTCTCCTCTTTTCCCCCCTGTTCCAGGCTTCACCCTAAGAACTGTCTGGGAGTGCGGCAGTTTGCAGAGACGATGATGTGCGCGGTGCTCTACGACGCTGCCAACAGCTTCATTCATCAGCACTTTGTGGAGGTATCCATGTCCGAAGAGTTCCTGGCGCTGCCTTTTGAAGACGTCCTGGAGCTCGTTTCTAGGGATGAGCTCAACGTGAAGTCTGAAGAGCAGGTGCGTAGCTGGTGTCGGTCTCGGCAGAGGTAGCTTTTCCTTTGGAGGGTTTTGGTTGCTTGGCAGTGGAATGGGGTATAACCCTATTCCTGGTCTGAATGAAGCTGAGATGTCCTGGCACAGCGGGGACGCTAAGAGGGAGCTGTGACGACTCCCTGAGCCCCGCTTCTTGTCTGGGCTGCCAGTGTTACCTTGCTCTGAGAAATGCCTGGTAGCGTTTCTCAGACCATAGATTTTGCAAAACGTTGTTTTGAGGCGTTTTGATTCATCGGTGACAGAGGTGGAACCCGGTGGGTCCTGAGGACCTTCAGCCGTGCCCCTTGCTGTCGGTAAGTTGCTGGTCCTGGGGAAGAGAGGCTGAGGCTGTGGGCAGTAGCAGGGAGCCCTTCCTCACAGAGTTCAAGTCCAGAGGAGTGCTTTTGAGGTGTAAAGAATTTGCTGCGAGTGCTGCAGTGGTTTATAACGAATGTTCCGCTGAATTTGCCATCAAGAGGCTCTTCTAGACTGGCTTGTTCCTGGAAAAAAAAACAGAAAGCAGGGCTGAGCAACTTTAGGATGTTTCAACAGCCTTGAGAATCTGTCGGTGCTGGGCTGACAGTCTGCAGGAGACACAGAACCTGTCCTCGAGCCAGGAAATCTGTCCTGCTCTTTCTGAGGAGGTTACTAAGGAGGTGACAAACGAAAAGCAGACCTACAGCTGTCGCCATGTAGGGTAGGAGAGTGCTTCGTTAATCAGGCTGTCTGAGATGGCCCTGAAATAGGAAGGGAGGGGAACCCGCTTCACATTCCAGCCACATTGCTATATCGTACCACAAATTTGTCTCTTGCTGTTTATTTTTTTTTCCAAGTGGATGCTTTGTGGAGCAGGTAGGAGTCCAAAGAGTCTGTCCCTGGTGACATTTCCTCGCGCCCTGACAGCTGCCAGCCCCCTCTTCAGAAATGGCAGTATTTTAGTGCAGCGCAGCCTATCTGCTGATCATAAAGCACCTTGTAGAGCAGAAGGAAGTTTTGGGTTTGTTTTTTTTTTTTTAAGCTCACCATGGTGCTGTTGAAGAAGTGCTTTTGCACTGAAAGCCTCAGGAGAGGCGATGTGAGAGGCTCCGGATCTCCACCGTAAAAGAAGGACTTAATTTTGTTCTGGTCAGTGGTACTGCTGGACTTTTCTCTACAGCCACAGGAGGGCCAGCTGTCCTGCGAGGTGGTGGCCATGACCACAGTGACCAGTTCTCCTGCAGCTTCTGGGAGACTGCTGTGGGTTTGTGATCTCCCTGAGCTGAACCTGTGAAGAGTGATGAGGCTGCAGTGCGTGGTGTTGGCCTTGGAGTGTGACCCTTGGTCAGCACGACTGCTGGGGACACTGGGGGTGACAGTGATGGCACTTGAATGTAGTCATCCCCATCTAAGCGCAAGGGACCTGGCCAGGCTGGATGGATGGGCTGTGACCAACTGTATGAGGATCAACAAGGCCAAGTGCCAGGTCCTGCACTTGGGCCACAACAACCCCACGCAACGCTGCAGGCTTGGGGATGAGTGGCTGGAAAGCTGCTGGGCAGAGAGGGACCTGGGGGTGTTGGTCGACAGCCGCTGGACATGAGCCAGCAGTGTGCCCGGGTGGCCGAGAAGGCCAACGCCATCCTGGCTTGTATCAGGAATGGTGTGGCCAGCAGGACCAGGGCAGTGATGGTGCCCCTGTACTGGGCACTGGTGAGGCCGCACCTCGAGTGCTGGGTTCAGCTTTGGGCCCCTCACTACAAGAAGGACATGGAGGTGCTGGAGCGTGGCCAGAGAAGGGCAACGAAGCTGGGGAAGGGTCTGGAGCACAAGTGCTGTGAGGAGCGGCTGAGGGACCTGGGGTTGTTCAGCCTGGAGAAGAGGAGGCTGAGGGGAGACCTTATCGCCCTCTACAACTCCCTGAGAGGAGGGTGCAGTGAGGTGGGGGTTGGTCTCTTCTCCCCAGTAACAAGTGATAGGACGAGAGGCAACAGCCTCAAGTTGTGCCAGGGGAGGTTTAGATTGGATATTAGGAAAAACTTCTTCACGGAGAGGGTTGTCAAGCACTGGAACAGGCTGCCCAGGGAAGTGGTGGAGTCCCCATCCCTGGAGGTATTTAAAAGCCGGGCAGACGAGGCGCTTAGGGACATGGTTTAGTGGTGGACAGGTACAGTTGGACTCAATGATCTTAGAGGTCTTTTCCAACCAAATGATTCTGTGATCCTATGACAAGAGCATAGGACAACCCAGCTTATGCTTTAACTGTGAGAGTCCTGTGAACCAAGGAGTTCACGTCTCCCGTTAAACTAGTCACCAGGCTCCTTTTGTAATGTAGAGTCATCCAAAACAGGGCAGGTGAATTGTGCTTTGAAGAGGTCTGCCCCTCCGGTGTCTGCGAAGGCAGCCGAGAGGGACCAGCTCAGCTCTAGGCATCTCTTTGTGTACTCATCCAAAGTTAACAGATGGATCCCTCTCACCAAAACTGTCTTCTGGTTTTCACAGAGCAGCACCGTTCTCTTTTCTTCTTCCCTGGTTTGCTGATTTTTTGATGCTACATAAACAAAGGTTTGCATTCCATCCCACCTCCTCTGACAAAACTCTCTTCCCAGCTCCCTCATCTCCCTGCAAACGTTCCTACTAAACATCCCATCCCACGGGACAATAGGTCAGTATTATTGCAGCCTAAGTCGGAGGCAGAGAAAGCAACGCCAAAGCCAAGCCGCCCAAGCGTCACGTGACAGGAGAGCCCTCTGGTGCAATGTAGAGCATCGGCGTTCTGTCCTGAAACAGTGCCCTCTGAGATCAGGGGAAGACCGTGTGGTTTCTTTTCCATCGGACAACTGGCAGCAGTAGGAACTTCCAAAAAAAAAAAAAAAAAACCCAAACCCAAACCTCTAACTTCCCATGCCTCTCTTCCGTAGGTGTTTGAAGCTGCGTTAGCTTGGATACGGTATGACCGAGACCAGAGGGAGTCGTTCCTCCCCGAGCTCCTGTCCAAAATCCGCCTACCCCTTTGCCGACCTCAGTTTCTCACTGACCGCGTGCAACAAGATGACCTGGTCCGCTGCTGCCACAAATGCAGGTGAGGCTTGGACCTGGGGTTAGAAAACCACCCAGGGGATGGTGGCTTTCAGTGGGGTGGAGGAATGTGGTTTAGCAGACTTGGAGATTGAAATTCTCTCTTTCTGTGGACGAGCGCCTCGCACAACCAAAAACCAAAGCACCCTCCCCATTTTTAACCTGGTAGCAGGTTGCCTTCTAGAAGTATTGGCCATGGAGGGGGAAAATCAGTTGCTTAAATCTTCATCTGACTTATAGACGGTCAGATTTCATCATATCAACTGAGCTCTTTAAGTATTTGGCTTTGATTTTTAGGGATCTAGTTGATGAGGCAAAAGATTATCACCTCATGCCAGAGCGCCGGCCACACCTCCCGGCGTTCAAGACCCGTCCTCGGTGCTGTACATCGATCGCAGGATTGATTTATGCTGTTGGAGGACTTAACTCAGCAGGTACCTTGCATATCCGCTCCGCGCAGCGGAGAGAGCTGGGTAGGACGATGGGATTGTGAACTTCCCTCATGTGAAGCGTTGAGCAGTTCCTCCTCCTCTGCGCACCACTTTGGCCCTTCCGCTGAAATGCTCAAGGTGGCTGTGCCCGTAGTTTGACGTCTTCCATCTAGAAACGCTGTCTGGGTCAGGTTTATTTAGGACAGCTACTCTTGCGTATCTTAAAAAAATCAGCGTTTTGAGGATGGTGTCCTCGCCTGTAGCAACGAGCGGAACTCGGAGATATCGAGGTGATGTCGGTGGGGTTGTAGGATCCCACGTGCGGACGCAAGGTGCTTGCACGAGCCTAGCCATAGTGTAAAAAGGGGACAGAAAGCGTTCGTGAAACTATCTGCTGGAGCCTCAAACGAGCTGGTTAATCTGGGATGTAGGGGCTGCATGGCAGGTGTGTGCTGGGAGCCGCCTCGTGGGATTCTCACCCCAGTCACACCACAGCACGGCTGGTTTATCCCCTGGAGAAGCTGCGTTCCCAGGAAGCAGCGACACCACAGATGTGGCATTGCAGGTCTCTGCTGCCCCTTGGAGGTTATCAGAGGCCCCGGTTCCACAGCCTGGGACTTGTCAAGTCTCCTTTTACGGAGCACGGGCAAGCTTTGAAACGCTCTACAATCTTTTAGCGTTGTGGAGTGCAGTTTTTGTGGGTTTTTCAGAGCAGGCTCTCTTTGCGGGTGAGTAGAGATGTGGCTGGGAAACGCCTCTGACTTGACTTTGATGTGGAAGCAGGGAGGCTGGAATAGGACGTGTGAGAGCCCAGCATAGGTAGGACATGTGAGATCCAGGCCATTTTCCCAGAGAAGAGCAGGCAAAGTCCCTGCGTCAGCTCCATCTTTGGGGTCAGAGCAGCGACCGCTTATCCCTCGCGCGCCTCTGCTTCAGGCAAGCTTGCGAGAACGGTGTTTTATCAGGTCTCCCTCTTTTAATTTGAGTAGCAAATTTTTATGCAGGTGACTCACTGAATGTGGTGGAAGTCTTTGATCCCATTGCCAACCGCTGGGAGAAGTGCCAGCCGATGACGACGGCCCGGAGCCGAGTCGGGGTAGCGGTGGTGAACGGACTGCTCTATGCCATTGGCGGCTACGACGGTCAGCTAAGGCTGAGCACCGTGGAGGTTTACAACCCGGAGATGGATTCCTGGTCCAAAGTGGAAAGTATGAACAGCAAGCGAAGGTACGTGTGGGAAGGGGACCTTTGGAGCAAGAGAGGGAGGAAAAAAATGAGGTTGTAGGAAGGCTGGAGGTGTTGGGTGGTGGTGGATGCTGAACGAGAATTTCGTGTGTGGGGAAGGAGCGAAAGAAAAAGGAGGAGTGGAGCAGTGTGGAAGCAGGTGGGATTTGGCTGGCCGCGTTTGGGGCAGGCAAGTTGTGCTGATTCTGAGCGCTGCTTGCCGGTAAGAGGGGAAAACTGTCAGCAGCTCAGCGAAGTTATACCTGTGCATCACAGCACTGATGTAGCCGTTAAGATTTTAGCCGATAAAGCCATTAAGACCTCGGTAAGTAAGATTTTAGCCGATAAAGCCATTAAGACCTCGGTAAGTAAAAAGCAGCTGAGCAGTGTGGGCTCTAAGCTACAGAGAGCTCTCGGTTTTGGTGGCATCGAGGAGTGAAATCAAACTAAAAGAGAGCGATAAAGTTCTGCCGGTGAGGTCTGTAGGGGTTTGAACTCCCAAAGGAGGTGGTCAGAGCCCCATTTCTTCATGTTGTGATAGTAGATGGTAGGTAAAGCGCTGGCGAGCACCACGTAGGAAACTCCTGTGCTGCTAGGAGTCAAATAAACCCATTTTACCGTCTCTGTCCAGTGCTGGCATGTTCTTCCCCTACCAGAAAGCGTAAGAGAATCACAGATGGGAAGGAGAGGGATATTTTTTATCGTCCAGGGAGAGAAGTTTACTGCTAAGCAGAAGGTGTTTGTGCTCGACGAACAGAGCTGCACGGTTCCTGAGCAGCCTAGGGACTGCTTTGTGGTTGGGTTTGGGAGCTTACCCTGCGTTATTTTGAAAACCCACCTATTAAGTTGTTTGGTCATCCCGTCCTCCCCACCGCAACGCCGTAGCTGCTTCCATGTTTAAACATCTTCTGGCATCCAGGGTTTCTGCTGCGGTTTTTCTTTGCGCTCGTGTCCGGTCACTAAGAGTTGTTAAATTGTTCACTTTTCTGCAAGCTTTGCAACACTTCTTTACCATAATGGTTTGGCTGGCTTGGGGTTTGTTTTTTTTTTTTGTGGTCCGAGACATGGATTGCTTGGGAAGAGCACGCTGCAAGCAGCTGAGTGCATGAAATCCTGGGCACAAGGCTCCGATTTGTAGTGGAAAAACTCATTTTTTCCATAGTAGTGAGGTTCCTGGGAGCTTTTCCCACAGCGAGAGGCGGTTGCTCTTCCACGGTTGGGTTGTTCTGCCTTGATGCCGAGCAGAACAGGCGTCGGATACTCTTGTGTGGAGGAAAATGTCGGTTATTGTACAGACTGCTTGGCCCCGGCTGCAGCGCCGGGGTTTTATCACCGAGGATTGTGTTGCCAAGCTTTTATGAGAAGCTTCGATGACTGCATTTTCAAGGTGGCGTTCTAGTCTCTTGTCTGAAGCGTCCCGTTTGGTAGCCTTTTTGAGCCAGATATGTGATTTACAAGGCGTAATGACAGGGTCGGGCACCTTGGTTTAACGAGCCTCACGTTTGATGGCAATTAGTGCATCTCCTGAGGCTGGGCAGCGATGTCCCTCACCAGTGTTGTCTCTGACCAGCAGCAGTGGGGAGGTCCTTCATGGGAAGCCGGAATTGCTGGGATTTTGACCCAAGATCTGGGTCAAAATTTCTTTCTGTGTTTTGGTTTAATTCCTTTGATGAGGAAAAAGGGGGTTGGTCTCTTCTCCCCAGTAACAAGTGATAGGACAAGAGGCAGTGGCCTCAAGTTGTGCCAGGGGAGGTTTAGATTGGATATCAGGAAAAACTTCTTCACGGAGAGGGTTGTCAAGCACTGGAACAGGCTGCCCAGGGCAGTGGTGGAGTCCCCACCCTGGAGGTATTTAAAAGCCGGGCAGACGAGGTGCTTAGGGACATGGTTTAGTAGTGGACAGGTACGGTTGGACTTGATCTTAAAGGTCTTTTCCAACCCAATGATTATGATTCTATGAAAACAGGGCGTGCTCATGCCGCAAGCATCTTCCATGACCTGTGAGACCCAATGCAAGGTGGGATTGAGCGGTTGAGCATCCTGGAGGTGAAGCAAGGGGAAGAGGAGGAGGTTCGGTGGGATGAAGGAGGTGATGGCAGGCAGCGGGCGAGGCAGGCTGTGCACATTTACTGTGTTGTGGACGGTGTGGCAGCACCTACGGCCGTCTCACGGGGTCCTGCTGTTCATTGCAGTGCCATGGGAACGGTGGTGCTGGACGGCCAGATCTACGTATGCGGTGGATACGATGGAAACTCATCCCTCAACTCCGTGGAGTCCTATTCTCCAGAAACAAACAAGTAAGAGCTCTTCGTGCCCTAAAACTTATCCATTATCATGCTGCTAGGGTAGTGCCGTGCCGTGGCGCTGCCGGGCGTCCGGGCTATAAAAGAAACGTGTTGAATGATGTGGAAAAGCCTTTATGTCCTGAGAGTGGAGCAGCATCCCTCCTCGCAAGAGTTTACCCGGATGCAAGCGAACAAAACCACAGTTTAAATAAAATAGGCGGTGAAAGGAGAGTTACTGGAATGCAGTTGAGAATCCGATCGAGTTGAAATAATCCGTGGGCCGTGTGCATGCCCCGTGCCCCCAGGAGCCCTTGCTAACCTCTCCCCTCTCCCGGCAAGGTGGACGGTGGTGACCCCCATGAGCTCCAACCGCAGCGCCGCTGGAGTCACCGTCTTCGAGGGCCGGATCTACGTATCGGGAGGGCACGACGGCCTGCAGATCTTCAACAGCGTAAGTCTGCGGGGTGCGGGTTCCTGCGAGCCTTGTGCAGAAGTTCATCTGCTGCAGGCAGCCGCAAGGTCAGGCTGGGGCTGGGAAGGCTCCGTGCCCTTTCCCTGCGCACCCAAAGTGCCGTAAGTGTTTGCACCACCAAATTCCATCATTTCCAGGGCCTTTCTTCTTGCTCAGGAAGAAATGAGCCAGCCAGGTACCCACTGGGAACCGGACTGGAAGCACTGCTCTTGTTCCCCAGCACCAAAAGGATTGAGTTAGTGCGTTTTGTTGTCTCCCTACTTCCTTCACTTTTTAAATCATTGTATCATTGCGTCCCTGCGAGCTCTGAAGTATCCCAGGCGTCAGGCTCTTACCTCTGTGCCTGTTTGGCTTCAGTTTCAGAAACAGATTATCTTTGAAACAAGCTTCACAGCAGGGGGACTTGGTGGTACGAGGCCGCTTGCCCTCTTCCACCTGCGCTGCGTTTCAGTTTTCCGCCTGTTCTCTAAAGAAAAACCTGATGCGGAACAGAAGAGACTCGTTCATCCGCTTGGGAGCGAGATCGCAGGGAGCCGTATCTGCCTTGGGTCTGTCACTAGTGCGCTGCTCTCAGAAATTTGTACTAAAGGGTTTGTTGGGAGCAGCAATGACCATTTCTGCCTCGCTCAGCAGATCGGGGGCAGGCTGTTGTCTGCAGCCTGAAGTACCCCAGAGCCAAGAACTACAAATCCGCTTGTCTGAGCACGTTCCTGAGCGTAACGAGTTTGGAGCCATGCAGGAGCCCTTGCAGAAGGGGTCCATCTAATGGCCTCTCTAGAAATGCAAGGGATACAAAATGGTGGTCGGTTGGGGTATTTTTTCCCCCTGAGGTGCCAGATAGCTCTTCTACAAATACACAGGGAGGAGACGTCAGCCTTTTCTGAAAGTGGAAGAGTTTACTGTGCAGAGGAAGGGAAGAGACCCTACCCTTGGCAGCGGGGTGCAGGACGTAGGCTTGAGCGGCGTCAGGAGCAGTGGTTGTCTGACGTGAGAAACTGGAAAGCTTGAAGTGTTAGAGCTGAAATCCGCTGCCTGGAGAGAGCGGGGAGACTCACTTAGGGTTAGGGGAGGCTCGGGGGGTCGTTAAGGACACCTTGGACATGCACCTCTTGGGGCTGGCAGAGCTTTGGCTGGTTCTGCCTTGGGGCAGCAGCACGATCTTGTGTGCGTGAGAAAAAATAATACCTTGAAATCAAGACACAATCCTGCGGCAACTGAACCTTTAATTGAAGGGTGCTCAATCCTTTTGGTGCTGAGGCTCAGGTACCCGTTTAAAACGCCACGCAGAAGCTGATGGAAGGGGAGAGAGGGAGAGGGAGCATCTTCAAAGCTGCGTTTGCTGTCGTCTCTGCAGCGTATCGGCTGGGGAGAGCGGTCTCCCCCATTCACCTGCTCCAGCTCACCAGCAAGTTGCTGGGCTGAGGTCAGAGCGAGCGGGGTGAAGCGCAGCGGCTGGTGAGATCCAGGCTGTTAGAAAAGCTTAATAACGACAGGAAATAGGATCGTATGAAATCGAGAAACAAACCCCAAGTTCCCCGGCCGGCTTGCAGTTGCGTGTTGAGAAACAGTCTGTGTGTTCTGTGCGGCGCGGTATAGAATCATGGAATCATTAGGGTTGGAAAAGACCTCTGAGATCGAGTCCAACCCTCAACCCAACACCACCATGCCTACTAAACCATGTCCCAAAGTGCCGCGCCTACACGTTTTTTGAACACCTCCAGGGATGGGGACTCCGCCACCTCTCTGTCAGCCTCTTCCAATGCTTGACCACTCTTTCCGTGAAGAAATTTGTCCTAATATCCAATCTAACCCTCCCCTGACGCAACTTGAGGCCGTTTCCTCTCATCCTATCGCTTGTTACTTGTCCCGAGCGAGGCTCCCCTAATGCCGTGTGCTCTCTGTGACTGCAGGTGGAGTACTACAACCATCACACGGCCACCTGGCACCCGGTCGCCAGCATGCTCAACAAGCGTTGCCGCCACGGAGCAGCCTCGCTGGGCAGCAAGATGTTCGTCTGCGGAGGCTACGACGGCTCGGGCTTCCTCAGCATTGCCGAAGTCTACAGCTCCATGGCGGATCAGTGGTACCTGATCGTCCCCATGAACACCCGGAGGAGCCGCGTCTCCCTGGTTGCGAACTGTGGCCGTCTTTACGCGGTGGGGGGTTACGACGGACAGTCCAACCTCAGCTCGGTAGAAATGTACGACCCGGAGACAAACCGCTGGACGTTCATGGCCCCCATGGTGTGCCACGAGGGAGGGGTTGGCGTGGGCTGCATACCTCTCCTCACCATCTGAGAAGAAAGGGGTTGGGGGGGGCTGTCTTTTCAACGACAATCTGGGGAGAGGTTCGAAGAGGGGTTCGTGATGCGCTATCCGCAGAGGTGCGTTTCCAGGTGCTCAAGTGTCGTTCACAAACCAAAAAAAAAACAACACCTTGACCAAACAAATCCCCACCCTTGGCTTTTTGGGCTGAGGCTCCCAAAAGAGCAAACATTTTGAAATACGGTGCGTCCTACGTGCTGGTGCGAGCGAGGACCTGCCTGCCTTCCCTCCGCCACCCCTTAGCCTTCGCTCGCAGCTGCGGCTGAGCCAATCCTTCCTCTCGCCGTTGGTTTTCCAAATAGCCCTGCGGTCTGCTTTCGGCTGCACCTTTGGGAAGTGCCGTCGTGGGCAGGGGGCAGGGGGGCAGGCTTAATTGCGACATAAAAACGGCCACTTTAATGACTTTGAAAAGACCTCTGCGCCTTCTGGCAGCAGCAAAATTACCCCGATACCCCGGGGTCAGCGGCGATGTTTGGGTGTCACGGGGGCTTGCTGCTGGGCACGGGTGGCTCTCGCCTGGCTTATTGAAACAGAAAAAAAAACCCCACCGGCGTCGGTTCCCGGCCCGCATCCAGGCTCTGCCTTTTTAAGGTGCTGCTTACCCAAGGCGTCGCTGGCTCCTCGAAGCGGAGCTGTGCTTTCTTCAGCTCGATGGGGAAAACTTCTCCACAAGAGCCGCATGATGGAGAAACTAGGAAGAGGGAAACCGGTCGGTTAAACCATCGAACGGTTTTGGCAAGCTTTGGAGGAGAAGGCTGCATGCAAACAACACTAAGCAACAGTTTTAGGATTTCAAAACGGGAACTGGGCCGGGGTGTTCGTTATAAAGATGTCCCTGAAATTAAATATTGATATCTTTTCAAAGTCAATATTTAAGGCAGCTGGAGCGGAGCACGGCCAGGATCTTTTCGGCAAGGGCAAGAAAAATACGTGTTGAATTGAAGCCCGCTGCTGTGCCGGTGCGGGAGCTGCTGGCCCCGGGGGGCAGAGGCACGGCTGCCCGAGCGGGGCCGCTTTGGGCAGCGCAGGCAGAGAAATCCCGCACGGGGACGCGGGGCGAGCGTCTCTGCAAAGGGCCGGGGGGAAAATCGCGCGTCGGTGGAGCTGGCGCAGCCGTGGCGCGGGCGAGATCCACGCCGTTGGCATTTTCTGGTTTGCTACGCTGGGAAAGGTCTTTGCGGTTGGTTGTGTGCCGGGAAACTTTCGGTGAGCGGGCCGAAGCAGCTGCCTGCCGTGAAGCGGCGCGCAGGCAGCGCGGCAGCTCTCTGCCTGCAAAATCCTTGCCTGCATCAGCTCCTCAGCACTTCTTCTGCATGAATGTGAACCGCCGTCCCTCCGGGGCTCTTCCGCACCCGCGTCCGCCCATGCCACCCTTCGGCAAAGCCATACCTCGTCGCGGCCGGCGGGCAGGCAGGGACAGGCTGCTGCCACCCCTGCCTGCTCGGGCAGGAGGAACTCAACACTAATCCCACCGGCAGCAGCGAAGGGACGGGGATCTCGCCCCTCGTCCTGCTCGATCCCGGTGTTTCGGGGGGCTCGGAGCCTGTCCCTCCTGTCCCTCCACCTTGCGCCGAGCTGGGGGGAGCTGGACGTTCACCCCAGCCCCTAAATCCAGCTCCCCCCACGCTTGTTCGTACCCGACGCCCAGCGTCGCTCGGGATTTTAACTTTGGGTGTATATGTGGATGTCTATATATTCAGGTACTATGTATATTTTCGGGATATATAATGAGCATATCTGGCTATAAATGTGATTTGTCTGTGTCTCCGTCTGTATCAGCTGCTGGGGTCACTGGAGGGGGAATTCAGTTCGGGTTTCCGTGCTGCTAAGACTCTTTAAAAAGGGAAAAAAAAAACAAAAAACAGAATCACAGAATCATTTGGTTGGAAAAGACCTTTAAGATCATCGAGTCCAACTGTACCTGTCCACCACTAAACCATGTCCCTAAGCACCTCGTCTGCCCGGCTTTTAAATACCCCCAGGGATGGGGACTCCACCACTTCCCTGGGCAGCCTGTTCCAGTGCTTGACAACCCTCTCCGTGAAGAAGTTTTTCCTAATATCCAATCTAAACCCCAAAACAAAACCACCCGTGAACATTGGAATCAAAATGAAGTTGCTTTTTGGGCTGTAAATGGCAGAAATAACTGAGCCGGGGCCGCGGCGGGGTCTTCGCAGGAGGGGCGGCCTCCGTGCGCTGGGAGGGAAGGACGGCGCCGGGTTTTTCCGTCTCTCTGCCCGCGTTCCCCCGGCTCGGGTGCTGCTGGGGCGAGTCGTGCAGCTCCCGTGGCCGTGGCCCTGCCTCTTACCTCCCGCCCCGCAGCACCTTCTCTTCTCCAGACCACGTCCTTCCGCCGGTCGCCCTGCGCAGAGGAGGCTTCGACGGGCGCGGGGCCGCTCTGCCGGCGTGCCCTTGGCCCGGCTTGCGTCCCTTCATCTCCCACCCGGCCCCAGCCAGGGTTCCGTGTCCGTACGAACGCGAATATTGGATCCAATACCCTTGCAGGAGCAGCAGCTCTTGCTTCATCCCCAGACCGGCTCAAGCCGGGGCTGTTGGTGACCCCCAGGCTCCCAAGCTGGTGGTCCCGGGGGACTGGGACGTCCCCCCGCCACGCTGCTCGAGCGCCCCGGGTTTCATTCCCCGGGGATTTCTTTGCTTTTCCTTTGTGGATGAACTCCAGGGAAAAGGGAGCTCCTGGGCCTTCGGCGAGGCTGCAGCGCCTCCGTCCTTGGCCCCGAGCGGCTGCTGTCTGTAAGGAGACGGAAAAACACGGGATTTTGGGGAGACGAGCCCCGCTCACCCAGGGAACGTAAACTGGGAGCGCGTGATCCGCTCGGCGCAATCCTCGGCAACTCCCGTGTCCTCGAATTCAAGGGAAACCCCCGAATTTTGCAGAACGCGTTAAAAATCCTCGTCGCAGCGGCCACGTTCCTGCCTCCGCAAACCACGCTGCCACCCCCCCGCCGCCCTCGCACCGGGGAAGCGCCCGGGGCTTTCGCCGCGCTGCTTCTCCCCCCTGCGCGTACCAACCCCCGTCCCCTCCCCGAAAGGGCACTTTTATTGTCACTTAACCCTTTTTATATTAAAACCAAGAGAAATTCATCCCCCGGCCGGTTGGTGTGGCGTCTTTGGGCGAGGTGGGGAGGCTTTCCGGGCGTGATGGCATGATCTCCGTCGGGGGACGGGGTGTTTAGATGGGTCTGAGCACAGCGAGAGGGATTTTAAAAAAAAAAAAAGAAAAAATCTGGAAAGAAAGAGGGAGAGGGGAGGGGGCTCCTGGTGTTTCTCTCCGCAGGAGCCGGGAGGATGCTCTTGCTCCCCGGTCGGGACGTCGAGCGTGGCTGGATGGATCCCGGCGGCACCGGCTGTACCATCCTGCCGCAGAATCGGGAACGGACGACGGGAAGGGGCCGCGTGAGGGGGATCGGCCCGGCCGAGCCTCCAGCATCGCCGCATCCCCGCCAGGTCCGGGCGAGCGTCCGCCACGGCACCGTGCCAAGGACAACACCGGCAACTCGATCCCTTCCCCACGGCGCAGGGGGCCCGGTGTTTATCCTGGAGGCGAAGCCGGGGGGCCCCGAGCCAAGCTGAGAGCCGATTCCCTCGTCCTCCCGCTTCTCCCTCGGCCGCATGGCGCTGGTGCTGGGAGCCGTGCTGCTGGCGGCGGGCGCCGCGGTCCCACCGGGGCTGCCGGCTCCCCGTGACCTGGCTCGTTCGGTGCTGGAGACCCACGGGCAGGAGCTGAGGCTGCTCAAGCTGCTGGGAGTCGCCAGGACGGTAGGAGCGGGGCGGGCGATGCGGTGGGCGCAGCCGGGTGCCCCCGGCTCGGGCACCCATCCTGGCGAGGACCCCTTTCCCCGCCGGCGCTGGGAAGCCACCGACGGCTCCGTCCTTTCCCCCCCGGCAGACGTTCGACTGGGGCACCCATTTCAGCATCAACTTCACCGCCCGGCAGCCCGCCTGCCCCAAAAACCTCCCCGACCGCCGCGGCGCCGGCTGCCGAGCCCGGCCGGGCAGGGTAAGCGTGGGAGCGGGTCCCCCCAAAACACGGAGGGGGACAGAACGGTGTCCCCAGGGTGCTCAGGGTCGCTACGTCCCCCAGGTACAGCGGTGCACGGCCCAGGTCTCCGTCTTCGCCTTCCTGCCCGACGTGCCGCTGTCGATGGTGGAGTGCGGCCGGGAGCCGGTGAGGGCTCGGGTCCCCCATCCTCGGGGGGACGCCAGCGGTGGGGACACCCCCGCCCCCATTTTGGGGACGTTTTTTGGCTGCAGGGTGAAGCCCACCCTTATTTCTCCCCCCAGCAACCCGGTGGCAGCGCCCAGCCCCGCTCCCCCGGCGCCCTGCGAGCCTTCGGCGCCAGCCCGGGTCACCCCTCATCATCATCCTCCTCCTCCTCGCAGCCACCCCCGCGGCCTCGGCCCCCCGCCGGCGCGTCCCTCCTGGGGACGTCCCGTGGACCCCTGTCCCCCGCGGGGCTGCAATAAAGATATTTCGGGGTCGTACGTGTGCGTGTGTGGGGTGAGGCGGGGGGCAGGGGGGGCAGGGGGGCACCCCCCGGCGTTGGGCAACAGGGATGGGGCAAGCGCGGGGTTGCGCAAGCCCGGGGGGCACCAACCCGACGCGGGCGACGCTCTCGGTGTCACCCCGGTCCCTGCGGGTCCCCCCTGCGCCCCGGTGGGAAGCGGGGACGGTCCCCGAGGGCTCGCGGGCCCGCAAGCCCCCCCACGCCCAGCCAAGGGGCTCCGAGGGTGGGGACACCCCGGGGAGCGGGACCGTGTCCCCGAGGGGGACCAGTGCCACCGCCGGCACTGGGGACGCGCTCAGGACCCCCCCCACCCCGTGTCGTCCCACCCCAAAAACCAAACAACGGCCGCTCTGTGGGCTGGGGCCCGGCGTTTCCGGAGGGGGGAGCCGAGCCCCGGGGCGGGTTCCCCAACCTCCCGGGGGGGGATAAAAGGGGACACGGGGGGTGGCCGTGGGGACAAGGATGGCGTGGTCCTGGGTGCTGGTGCTGGCGGTGCTGGGGGGGGCCTGCGCCCTCCCCGCCCCGGCCCCCCTCGCCTACACCCAGGCGCTGGCCCAGGCCGTCGACTCCTTCAACCAGCGCCCCGGGGTGCAGAGCCTCTACCGGCTGCTCAGCGCCAACCCCGAGCCCAACCCGGTGAGTGCCGCCCCACTCGTGACACCCACCCACTCGCGACCCCCACTCACGACCTTCCACTCACCCGTGACCCACCTGCTCCTGAACCCCATTCGTGACCGGCACCCCTCCTGTGACCCCCACCCACTCACGAACCCCACTCGTGACCCACCCCTCCTGTGACCCCCACCCCCTCATGAACCCCACTCA
>VYZW01033100.1:33248-71531 GCA_013401315.1 Balaeniceps rex | reverse complement strand
TTAACTTCAGCTTTTCCAAATAGTTTTTCAGTTATTTAATTTACTCTACATGGAGTCTATTGATTATTCAAGTTGGCAGTCAATTTTATAGGGCACCCCGCTGTTTCTTTGCTTAATGTAGTCAATGATTGTAATTGCTTGATCAGTGTAGCCCATGAAATAGGTTTTGTGTCTTTTTTACAATGCATTGATGGCTTTATCTGATGCAGTCTTGGCAGGGTCTAGGTTTTACAGCACGATCCTGAACTCCCAGAGGTCTCTAGATTAATGGCTATGGCTTTCTGTTGGAGCTGCTGATACTGCTCTCCAGAATGTATTCACACATCTGGCATGCCACACTTGGCAGTTGTGCCAGCTTTTTGTTGCGCAGTTACAGAATATCTCACCAGTGCCTAGTTAACTGTTTTCACTAAGGGAATGAGATAAAAAGCCATCCACAGAGTTGTTGGCACGCGCTCTGTGTCATTGTAATCACAAATTTTTAATTTTTCTATTACACTTTTTATATGGACAATTGATGTTTAGAAACAACAAAATACGCATGATATTTGTTGTATGAACTCTGATTTGATTCCGCAAAAGATTCCAAGCTCATTGTGATTTCCTGTAAACGTCCCATTAACGCTTTCTTTCCAAAAAAAGGAACAAGCTTTCCATTGTATTGTCAGTAAATATATGGATTAAAATTCCATCTCTCCAGCTCAAATTTTTTAGAAGCAGAAAGAAAGGAAATGTGGGTGGAGGAGCAGCAAGAGGAACCTTGTGACCTTGCTATGGGTGAAGTAATTCTTTTGTCTTCCATTGGTTCATGTTAAATTACTTAAGCTTCATTTAGCTCTGTTTGAAAGTCAGTGTTTCATATTTGGTAGAATTTGAATCATATTATTAGACATGTAAAACATAGTCCTAATAAGCAGGCCAAGAAAATGTAATGAAATATGCAACACAGGTGCATAAATCCATGGACAATATAATTATATAGCACACATACACCATTTACAGTGCCTAAGGTGACATCCTGCCAAAAATGTAAAAGTGTGATAGATTTTGGACTGGCTATGGTATGAACTGATTTCCTCAGCTGAGCTGACATAGAAGCTGGACATGTGCAACCCCTATATTATTTCTTTTGTCTCCAGGTAGTAAACTATAAATGCATAATGCATCTTTGTGTAGTAAAGGTCTACTGAGAAGACATCTGGAATTCAATATTTAAAATTCCAAGTCTGTCTTTCCACTGAAATCTCAGTTATGTTGGGCAATAACACAGGAATCATATATATCTATATGCAATATTAATAACCCATGAACACATGTGTTAACAATAAATAGCCTTAATAAAATCTGTCACAATGAAAAATACCTAGAATAACATGGCAAACACTTTCAGTGTTATGGTCATTGTCTTGACATCACTGCTGGAATATTTTATGATTTCTGCTGATTTTAGTGCAGTGAAATCCAGTCACGTTCTACAGGCCCATCCCAAAAAAGTATTAAGTACGTAAGTAACTGTTCATGTGAACTGTTCCACTGAATTTGTTTGTCCCCATGTTATCAGTGTCAAGGCTTTAAACAGATGGCTCCTCTCCTTCAAATATTACAACTGCTTCCTTGCATGTTCTTTTCCATTATGAAAAGCTGTGTTACTTTTAATTCAATATTATCTTGAAACCTTGGCTTGAAGGACTAAGGATCTTCAATATGGAAAAGGTAAATAACTCACAGGAGTGAAGAGCCAAATGTCAGCACCAAAAATGTTACCAGTGGACTATCAAAAGTAGCTGTATAATTTCTCTTCAGACACTGAAAAAAGATACCATCACCCTCTCCATGTTTCCAGATTTTCTTAGCATTTGTGGTGCCTTAAAATGTAAAAAACCCCAAACTGTATAAAAGTTCACATTAAACTTCAGCCTTTTTCTGTACGCTATTAATTTATGGGTTCTGTGGTTGGAATGATGGTTTATTACCCTTGATGGAACAATAAATAATAGTAGCATAACCTCTTTAAGAAAAGGCAAGCCAATCAAGGGGAATCTGAGAAATATAGATGGTGAAAAAAAAGGAAAAATAAAACACTGTAAACTCATATTTATACTGTACCTTTCAGATCAATACATTCTGCCTTTTCTTTTCCACACTCCATTTTGCCACTGAAGATGACAGGTGAAGAAGTAGGATGACAAACACTGATAGATGAAAACATTGAAACAGATATGTGAAAATTTTCTACAATATTTTTTCCCTTAAAATTCAGTTGCAAAACCACTCTGTATTTCAATTACGTACTTTTCCTAGTGTCACTAAATAGATACTGCTATTAATATTGCTAGGCACTCCTCTGACTAACTCAAGATAACCTGATACACCTCAGCAGAAAGCACTGTACTTATGGTGGGCTTAAGTTTATATGTTCATTCAGACAGTGACCAGTCTTTTCCTAAAGTGGGCAGTATCTACAGTATGGCGGAAATCAAAACTGTTCTTATATGCAGGGTCTTACACGAGGTATCTGTGGATGTGGATACCAGGTTCAGTCCTGTCCCATAAACACAATGGGCATTTTGCTATAGCTTTTAAAAGAGGCAGAACTTCATCTATCTTTCTTTACTGCATGCTATATCGTTGAATTACCTTGGAACATTGAACTGAACTTGAGTTTTGTAAATCCAATGCAAAATATTATGCCCCATTCACCATCTCTTTCACATTCACAATTAATTCTGCACATGACGTCTGGCTCTTTCATTGTTGTCTTTCTGCATGTGAAAGTCATTCCTAGAAAGCAGAAGGTAAATGCCTTCTTTTTCTTCGTTAAGTGATTTGTGAAATTCCAGACTTCTGATCAAGTTGCCACGTGTAGGAATTGCATGGACCAGCGAGGTCCGGGATGGAGGCTTAGCTTTTCTTGTCAGCCTTGGGTGGCAGCTGCTTGATGTCAGTTGTGACCTGTAAATTTTGTAGAATATCAGATGGCTCAGGACAGAATTGTCACTGTTGTCTAAATTTGCTTGAGCAAGCTTAGAATTGTTTTGCTAATTTTTATTTTTGGTGTAACTAAGAGCATAGCTAAGAAATATATGAAAGCTTCTCACTGCAAAATAATCTTCTGAAGCAAAATATTCACATCAGCATATTCCATATGCTGCAAATAATAACAATAATAATCACTGGTTCTTAATTTAAGTTTTTTGTTCAATCTGTGTGCTAGATCTGTTTTTTAGATGTGGGTCCAAGACACAAAATCAGCATATTGAATGTGGTCAGATTTTGCTTTCTGTCAGTTTGTTTAAAAGACATGCAGGCAGCCCACAAAGTACAAGCGTGTTGATGTCTTTCTTGGGACAGATCCCACTCCCAGTGAAACCAGCGGGAGGGGACTTTTGTCACTGACTTAAATGAAACCATCATGTTTGTAAAGACCAAGAGGTAATCAAATTAGAAATGAGTAAAATGGTTTAGATCAAGAGCAGGACCTTTTATTTCCCTTTAATTTCTGCATTTGAAAGGAGGCACACAATAGGAAGAGACCTGCTTTTGCCTTGAAGCTCAACTAACTTAAGCCAAATTTTTAAGCCTCTGAAACAGAGGTAACCTCTGCCAAAAGACCATAAAAGAGGTGTCTTCATTCTTTGTCTCTGGCCTAAACAACCTCAGTGGTACTGGAAGCCTCTAGATGAGCCTTGCTGGATTTCCAAACCCTTTTCAGACTTGGGGTGTAATTCTGACGTACCCTTGGGTCTGATCAAGAAGTACTCTGCTAAGTCAAGGGACAGATCCAAGATTGAAAGGAAAACCCTGATCTTCCAGAAGTTCAGTATAAGTCTTTGTACTTTGTTTCCCTGCTTTTATATACTTAACTAGAAACTAAATTGAGCTGAGCTGATTGTTGGTGAGGGCCGCTCAGCTTCTGCATTTTGGAATGGGACACCGCCAAGACAAAGAAGATTTGTTGGTCTTTCATATTCTGTACCCTTACCCCCATATACTGAGTTCTTCTCATGAGGGCAAGGAAACTACAGCCTCTGTTTGTTGGGAAGCTGAGGAGGATGATTCACTGAATTCTTGTCCCAAGTATTGCTTTTGTAAGTGTAAATATTATATTTCAGCACTCGAGAGCTCAAAAATAATCTTTATTCTTGAAATATTTATACATAAAAAGCATTACTGAAATAAGAGTGCTTGATTACTTGGATTGGGTTGCATGATTGTGACATACTTATTTTTAGTCCTTGTGCTGAATGGTAACAGGAGACAGAGATTTAAAAAAAAATAAGGAGGATGGATTCATTGCTGGTGAATGTTAACTGTTAAACAACTTGTGTGTTTCTGCATATGGGAGATGGCTTTGGTTTCAAATTTCTGGTGCATCTTGAATTTGCTTGTATTTGGAACAGATTATACTGCAATACACACAGCATAAAGTCACTGTAGATGGACACAGTATTCCTTTGTCATGTAAAGGTAGTGCAGATGTACTGAAATGGGACGGAGACAGTGACCTTGCAAACACAGTAAAATAAGTAAAGAAAAGGAGCAAAGAGCCACCTCTGCTTCAGTTGCTGGTGCATGGAGCTGTCTCTCAGCAGAGGGAATCAGAGCAGTGTTCAGAGCACTGCAATATCTGCCCCATTTCTGTCTGACCACACAGCACAGTCACCATCCCAGGTAATTACTTTACTGGCACACATTGGAGTTTTTCCATCTGAGCTGCTTCCTGCAGGTACATTGCCATCAATCAGGCTTGTCCTTGAAACCTTAATGATATAGGATTGCTGGGCATTTATGGGATATGCACATGCCATTATCAGACAAGTTATCTAAACTGTTGCTTTTAGTCAGATCATTCCAGATTGATCCATCTTTCTAAGAATACTTCAGTAGTTAATTGAGTATGGGCAGTAATGTTTTCCATGTTTCTTAATTATTTTACTCTTCTGATCCAGGTTCCTTTAGTGGATATTTATTTATTCAACCACAATGATGCATACACTTACTGGCTGCAGCCATATAAGCTGTAAAAAACTGTCTCTGCTGAAAGCACATCCCTGCTCTGAAAGGAGCCTGTAAGAGCTGCGCAGCACAGATCCAAGTCTCTTGCACCAGTGATTTTCATATCATATGTATTTGGTTTACAAATGTGGAGTGATTTCTCTAATTGCAAGTCCTTGTCTGCTGGTTTTGGCTGGGATAGAGTTAATTTTCTTCATAGTAGCTAGTATGGGACTATGTTTTGGATTTGTGCTGAAAACAGTGTTGATAACACTTTTTACACTTTTAAGACTCAGCTGGACAGGGTGCTGGGCCATCTTGTCTAGACTGTGCTCTTGCCTAGAAAGGCTGGACCAGATGATCCTTGAGGTCCCTTCCAATCTCGTATTCTATGATTCTATGGATGTTTTCGTTACTGCTGAGCAGTGCTTACACAGAGTCTCTGAGTTTTCTGCTTCTCACACCACCCCACCAGCAAGTAGGCTGGGGGTGCACAAGAAGTTGGGAGGGGACACAGCTGGGACAGCTGACCCCAGCTGACCAAAAGGATGTCCCATACCATATAGTGTCATGCTCAGCATATAAAGCTGGGGGAAGAAGAAGGAAAGGGGGGACGTTCAGAGTGATGGCGTTTGTCTTCCCAAGTAACAATTACATGTGATGGAGCCCTGCTTTCCTGGAGATGGCTGAACACCTGCCTGCTGATGGGAAGTAGTGAATGAATTCCTTGTTTTGCTTTGCTTGTGTGCATGGTTTTTGTTTTACCTGTTAAACTGTCTTTATCTCAACCCATGAGTTTTCTCACTTTTACTTTTCTGATTCTCTCCCCCATCCCACCATGGGGAAGTGAGCCAGCAGCTGTGTGGGGCTTAGTTGCTGGCTGGGGTTAAACCACACCACCTTGTTCCCTCTTACCTATCATCATCACCTGCAACAAAGATCTCTCAAGCTCAGTTGCCTCATTTAAACCTCCACAGCCCCATTGTCTCCAAAGAAGGTCCTTAATGACACCTGTGCAAAGCCATGGACTTCACTGGGTTCAGGCAGGTGGGAGAGATGAGGACTGTTAGTGATCCTTTAGATAATGCATGAGTGACTGAGCCTCCCAGCCCTTCCTTCTCAACCCAGGGTGGGTAGCAATAGAAAACAGTAAAAACGGCTTTTTTTGTCACTTGCATGAGCAGATTGTTCCAAGTTCACAGAAGGAATAAATCTACTTTCCCTTCTCTGGAGAAGAACATCACATATTTTCAGGAAATCAGGATACCTCCCATATACCATCATCACGTGGTATTGGGGAAGGGTGTCAGTGATGGGGCATCAGTGCTCTGATGACACCAGGGCCTTCTCTCCAGATTTTGTTTCAAACAAACAGGTACAGGCTTTGCAACAGCACAAAGAGCAGCCAAGCGAATCTCTTCTTTTGTGTTTGTTTAGTTTTGAGAGACTTGCCTGAAGGATCATTGGCGTTCCCAGTGCAGACAGTTTGTGCCTGGGCTTCCTTGCAGAAAAAAAGGGGGGTTTTCCAGGCATGTCAATATGTCCTTGGCTGCAGAGCTATCTCTCATACGAGAGACGGTTACAGTTTCTCCCACTTCACAAACAGTCTCTCCTTATGTATGCGCACTGGCGCAGCTTCACCCTGCGGTGCTTAACTGGTGCTGTTTGTGATGGTTATATTCTTACCAATTTCTGTGATGTACTCTCACCTTGTCAATACTGTCACACAGTTCTCCAGCAAGAGGTTTATCTGATTTTCTCTATCTGTAGGTGTTTTTTCCCCATTTGTTTCACAGCCACGCTGACTTTGTCTGCCTTCCCATCACCAATAATTTTGGACTCATTGGCCAAATGTAATCCAAGACAGCAATGTCTGTCTCAAAGGCAAGAAACCCCAATGTATTTTATGAAACTCGGTGGCTGGGGGTGAGCGAGACTTGGACAGGAGCCCTGCAGAGAGGAAAGGCTGCAGAGCAAACCCAGCCCATACCTCTCTGCCCGGCCACACAACTGTGCGCTCCGTGCCAGGGACGGGTGACAGCACATGGCATAGGCTCAGCCCTGGGGAAAGACAGGGTGATATTAGGGCATCCTGAGTTGTGCAGGGAGCTCTGGAGAATATGTGGAAGAATAGGTTACTGCAACTCAGGGGCATAGTGGTTGAATTCTGGCCATGATACTTTAGGGTTTTTCCCACTTGTTTTTTCCTACTAGTACCATAGAGTCCTTTGCTTTTCACATACTAGGAACAAGAAGCTTGTTGGAGGAATCTGCCCCAACTCTCAGCCTTCTAAAAATTCAGTGAATTGTTCTCCTTGTGTGCTACAGGACCTGCAGAGAACAGCAGCTCTTCAGCACAGCTGTCACCCTCCAACCATCACCCACGCACGAGGCCCAACAGCGAGCACCCACTGAAGCCCATCCCACTCTGCAGCCTGGGGTCAGCCCCACAGAGACCTGCATGGAAGGGACCTTGTGGCGTGTAACACATCGTCATGCAGCTGTGCGCCTCGACCGGCTGTGAACCCCTGCAAAGTGTGCCTGTGGAGGCTGCCACCCCTTCTCTAATTCAAGAGCAGTTGTGGGTCCCTGTGCCATCCCCAGCACAGACACCAGCCTGCCTCTCAGTGGCTCCTAGCCTCCTCCTCAAAGCCCGTACGCAAGGCTCACAGAAGCAGGGATGAGCATTGCACACTCATGAATAAGTGTAATTGAAATTCTGTTCATAGCTATTTGGGGAAAAAAAAAATTGCCAGTGTAATTAAAATGCACAGGGGAAAGAGAAGTAGCCTATACAGACACATTATGTTACGCAGCACCCACCCAGACAAAGGTCTTTCTCTATAAAAAGCTCAAATATATCTGAGATAATTGCTGTTCATTGATTGTGCCTCTGAAGTGGAGTCATTCTGGCATATTCCACCTTGAGGCTGTCTTATACTTTCTTTGAAAGGGAAAAATTCAAAAGTTCAAGTAAAGACACAAGTTCAGTCAAATATGTGGCAGTAAAAGCTTGATTTACAGCATTAAGGTTACTTTCAGCTGACCTAGCCCTGAGTGGTGCTGGGCAGTTTTGTCTGATCTTGTGTTAATGCTGTTAGCCTGTGTTTACTAAATGATTTAGCACTGAAATGTTGGGAGTTGCCAAATATTTGTCTTCTGTCCTTTATGAATATTTGAACAGCTCTTTCCCCAGCTCACTCTGAATGCAGAAAAGGGTGTTAAAAGTATCGTACTCCAGTAGTGTTACTTTGTGGAGGCTGCAGACCAACAACATTCTTGGATCAGTGACGCCTTTGGCTCTGTACTAAATAAACCAAAGGTAGGAACACAATATAATGTGTTTGAATCCTCCTTCTTATGTCCTACTGAAATTCAGGTTTGAAAATAAAGAGTTCTTTAATTGGTCCATAATTTTTTTGCTCTCTCTCATTTTAAATATAATAGCACTAAATAGCCCTTAGGTGAACCAGTTTTATGCTGAAGGCAACACCCAAAAAGGATGGGAACCTGCGTTCAAACCCAGACTCTCTCACAGATGTGTGAGATGAACTTAAGCATGTCTCCATGGTGCATTTTGTGTCCAGAAAAAAGAACTGTGAAGTTTTAAATCAATAGTGTGTGTACAAATGTACTCAGTTGTCAGGAAAGAACACATATCCCGGATGTGGCTCACAATTTTTGCATGTAGCCTGCATTACTGCATAACCAGATTTCCTTTTGTCACACCATTTTTTGCACTCACTTTCTGGGCTTGCAGACCCCAGAGTAAACAGGCACACCACTCTTCGTGCACTCAGATTTGCAACTCATTTTCACTTTTAAATATGATTGCATAGGGACAGAGAGATACTACACCAGATTTGCTTGAACCCAGCACAGCAGTTTGCAATTTTTACTCACAGGTACAAAGCTGAGATTAATTTCCCTGAAAAAAAGTTGATCCATAAAGTAGATATTTTAAATGTCAGCCTTGCTAGAAAAGCTGCAACTTTTCACCTTCTGTGACTTAATCTCATGCATCGTGGATAGGAAGTAATACACTTTTAGTGTGAAAGGACCGTCCCTATTTTGATAGAGCTGCTGGGTTTAATAGACCAGGACTTGAGTAGAATACATCTAGCCATCTCTGGTAGGTCAGGGTGTATAATGCTTCATGTTTATTTTTCTTATGTTCTAATGCAAAGATGAATTCATTTAATCTGAACTTATTGGTAATCATTTACATTTAGTATGTCTGGAAGAAGCCGAGAGTAATGAAAGGAGACACCTTCTCATTCATGATTTGTTTTTAAATATTCCTCATTTCTTTCTTCATTTTTTTTCCCCCTCGCATGCTGATATTACATGCATGGCTTGCTCTCAGCTTGCTATGAAACAAGCTGGGGCAAGCCTTGTAATATGATTCAAATTGTAAATCTCATGTCTTGCATCCCCCAAACACCTCATCTTATATGCAGTCTGGAACCTTCATTCCAGTACCAATTAGACTAATATATCCACCCAGCTCCGATTGGGGTGATGGATCGGCTGGTGGGGGAAATGGAGGCGATTTTCTCAGCTCCTCTGCATTCCCATAGGCATGCAGCATTTGACAGATTGGGCAGAACTGCCACGGAAGAGTCTGACACAGATGGTGTAATTAGAAAATGCGAAGTGCGAGTGTGAAATTTATCTTTGATCAGCACCTCCTTGCCAGATTGTCATCTATGTTAATATGATGATGGCTTCTTGGAGATGGATAGAAGAAAACAGCAGCCTTGAGGAAGAAATGGAGACAGTTCACAATGTAGAGAAGATATTTTGTTTAACTCTGAAACTCAATCAATTTCAACATGAGTAAAATGTGATTTAATGTATTTAATTCATAGGAAAACAAATTGAATCTAAATCTGATACCTTACTTTGTTAGGCCTATAATCAATATGGCAAAATCTTAGTTTTTGTTGGAAGAAGACTCAGATTAATTTTTTATGAACAGTTACATAAAAAAAAAAATCAATCTATAGCTATAGGTATACTTGAAGCTACCACAGCACTCTTTGTAGAGACCTAATGTAATCTAAATATATACAAAAAATCATTGCAGAGTTGCCTGGACAGGTTTAAGGAGTTAGAAGAGATATTTGCTCTCTAGTTTTGTATTTTTGACGTCATCCTCTCTAGCAAAGCATGGAGTCTATTAAGGTTCATTATAGAGCACAGAAATCTTTAACTTTTTCATTTCCCCCTTTATTCTGAAAGAAGATTTGAACTGGTAATTTTTTTTCTTTAAAAACTGATAAATCTCCTTTGCCTGAGAAAAACATTTTGATCATTTATCTGACATCTCCAGCTTTCCCAGTAATCTGAAGTGTAACATTCTGCAGCGGAAAGGGTCGTCGTCCTTTCAGCACTCGTGAATCAAATGCTGCTCTTCAAACATGAGCAGATTTGGCTTATGTGAGGCAGGTATAATTTTCCACAGACAGAAACTGAGGCATGGAGCAGCTAGGCGCAGCCTGTCCAAGGTCACAGAGGAGTGCGTGACGGAGCCGGCGTTGCTGGCAGGGTCCCTTGCCTGCCAGCCTGGTCCCCCTTCCATGCCGCATCTTGCAGCCACTGCAATCCTGTATTTGGGTAGTTCAAAAGGTTTAAGTTTACAAACCGCTATGCCATAGTTCATTTTGCTAAAAACTGCTCAAATGTTCACATGAATGGTGCTAATTTTCAGGAAGGTAAATTAGCATAATTAATGACCAGCCAAATTTGGGGGTAATACAGTATGTAATTAACATTAGAGAGTTCTGTTGTACCACCTGCCCCCACATTTCATTGTTGCAGTGTACGAACTGTACAGGAGGCTATTTTCCCCTTTGCTGCACTGAGCAGAAAGCAGCTTTCTTCATCAGAATAAGCCATTAGCTGTAATGGCATGTAGGTGTAATGGAATGTGCTCGAAACATCTGTGCTGAGAGCAGGGGAGAAATTGCTGCATGCAGTCGTAGGCCTTTGGGGAGCTTGATTAAGGATTGCTTCAGAGAACTTGAGATCTGGCTTGGGATGCAAAAAAGAGAAGAAAGGAAAATAACACTAATAGATTTACGGATGTACTGCAGGGAGAACAAAGGATTTTTAATTTTTTTTACTTCCCTTTATTGCTCTTATATTGCATCTGTTCTCTGTTGGGCTTTCACTTATTGAATTGATCTGGAAAAAAAAATGTAGCTCAAAATGCAGTTTAGCAAAAGACATCCTTGCTGTATAAACATGAAAATAGCTTGATTTTTTTTTCCTTTGTTTGCTAATGAAGACCTCATTGAAACCACAAATAACTCTAACAATAAATATTTATTGCACCTGACATTTGCCTAAATCTGTTTTCAAGTGATATCTCCTCTATCTAGAAATCATATAAACACACACATTAAAAAAACCTGCACATAAAGACAATTCTTGCCTTGTGTTATTTGCATTTCTGGAGTATTCATCTGCTCCTTCTTGTGTGGATTTTTTTCAAGATTTCCTTTAAAATAAATTTCTGATTTGTTTTTCTTCAACTCCATTTGTTTGCACACATTTTTAATAACCAATGGAATATAAACTCTCAGTACACAATAAGAGTAATTGCAGAACCACTGGGCTATGTCAGTTCTGGCTATTGACCCATCAAACTGTGAAAAATCTGAAACGCAGTGTACAGGATCTTAGGCAAGGTGATAGGGAGGAGAAAAGCACTGTTATAAAAGATGATTTTGATGCCATACAAAGACAAGGGTTAAATGTTTGAAAAATCCGTATTACAGAAAAGGGAATTAATGTACTGCATGGGACAGATGTAGATGTATCACACAGAAAATGAGAAACAAACCCGCAAATATTGGGTGGTTTAATTATTAAGTAAATCTTACGCTTTCTAATTATAAATGACAACAAAGCCCTGTGTTCAGTGGTATCCATCTTCCTTCTGAAATAAGAAGCTTTCTGAGTTGGTGCCAAAAATGCCTTGCAATGAAGTTTAAAATATGTAGGGAGGCAAAAATGTAATAAAAATGCAAAAGCTAATAATATTATGGCGACTGGCATTGTTTACAATGTAGAGCACCTGCTGTTTTCAAAAAAAAAAAAGAGAGAAAGAAAAAGAAAAAGTGAAATCATCAAACTGTTCTTAAATGGAAAATCTGGGCTCTCTGCCAATTACACAATGTGTTTCAGGTGCACTGTAACTAGGAACAATAAAAGGTGCAGGAGAAGAAATCTGAAATGTTAAATCTCAGATACACGAGAATATTATTTGATGATGTTACTTTGAAAGGAAATCTTGGGTACCTTCCAAATTTCTTCAATGTGGAAATAGGTTTAAATTTTTGCCTCTGTAAAAAAGTTGTAAAAATCTAATTATCCCTTTAAAAATTTTGATTAAATTAACCCCAAAAAGGAGAAGAGCCAAAAAATCCAAGACACCCACCAGGGACTTCCCTTTTACCAGTCTATTCTACATGGGAGATGCTTGGAGACTATGGTGAAATATAATAACACCAAATTCTATGATATAATAATAAAAAGCTAAACTCACCCCCAGGGTTATACATTTGGATTTCAGGATGCCAGTGGTGAGATCCTGCTCACTGAAGTCAAAGTAGGAGTTTGATACCCATTTCAGAGGGAAACTCATACTGTCCCACCACATTGTTCTGTGTCCCAGGGAACAAATGGTGACCAAGTCCACTTTAGGCACTGCAGTTAGAGCAGGGGAAATTGGCATCGGCTGGTTAAAGACCAGACTTTTGTGCATTTGCCTTGTAGCTGTAGGACTTTAGTTGCAGACAAGAGTTTTCTTCTAAGTATAGGGTCCAGAGCTGGGATGAAAATTGGTCCCTCATCCATATAATCAAAAGGACAATGGAAAATTATTTAAGTATGCACTTTCTTTCTTTGGGAAAAATACTTCGGTTATGTGTTTTGTTTCAATACAAAGTGAGGCAGTGGATGAGACCCTTTAAGCATGGTCAGAAACCAGTCATCTGGGGACTCTTTCTGCATATGTCTACGCAAATAAATAGGACGAATGGTGGCCCATCCTCTGACCTCGAGCCCTGCACAGCTCAGCTCAGCTCACGCTGTTCATGGCTCACTCTCTTCTCACCTAGGACAAGGTGGGCTCATCCTCACTGTCTTTGGGGAACAGCTGCTGACCTGTGCACCCGAGCAGTGCTGCTTGGCAAGGGCCAAACTCTGGAGATGGTGGTAAGGGTTAAACAGTATGGATCTCATGGAGCAGTGCTTAAACATGTCCTAAGCCTGTTTAGTTTACTAGTATAGATGTAGCCTTGGAGACCAGAGACCAGATGCTGTGCATCTGCTGCACTCCCTGTAAGATCAGCCCTGATTATTTCCACACCCTGTATCTACAGGGAAGGCCTGTAATAAAGCAGTAATCACTTTCCTCCCATCCTCACCTGAACCATGAGCCAGATCTTCACTTCACTAACCCTTGGATAAATCAATAATCCTTCTATGTGACTGAAATCAGACATACGATCTTTGTGTTACTGTTTCTTTTGGGTCTGATCCTGACGGTTTTCTCTGTCGTTAGCAGGAACAGGGTCATATCTGTTTTCAGTGGCAGTTTGCTTTTCATTCGATGCTGGCAATTATCAGGCTATCTGAACAATGTTTGAGGGGGGCCATTTCTTTTAATAGAAGGAGAAACTGGGGACACCCTTGGTGCTATCATTTTACCAGGATATAGAATATCAGCCTACTTCCATGTGACATCCCTTCCCCATAATTGTTTCTATTTTTACTTCTGTATCTAAACTGACAGTAGTCCATAGTGAAGAAGCAAGAAAATAGATATCACACTTTTCTTCCACTTTTATAATGTATTTTTGGAGCTCGTATATACCATGGTGATATAAAATGGACAAAGTTAAAGTGATACCAGAAAACAGCTGCAGGGCTGAAGCTAGAGCAGGGTTACATAGGACTTTGGCTGCTATTGCCACTGTACTGATATTCTGTTTTTCTGGTACAGATCTGAGTGCCAGAAACAGAAGCTGCAGGTCTGTCATGATGGTGGAAGAGGAAGGAATAACATCTGAAAGGAGTCCAAGGAAATAAGAAAGTTAGAACGGGGTGTGGGTAGGATAAAAGGCACTAGATCAGCTCTGCATAGTGGAGTTGTTCAGGACATTTTTTTTTTCCCCTGAATCAAGGCAGGTCATTATCTAGGCTGCATACTGGTGAATCCAGTATAGGCTGAATACATGGTCCTTGGCAGCCAGCTCTACATGGCCTTGCTTGAGCAGGGAGGTTGGACCAGATGACCTCCAGAGGTCCCTTCCAAACTCAATTATCCTGTGATTCTGTGGTTCTATGAATCTGACACAACACCTGTTCAAGGGGATTTGAAAAGTCTTTAAGTATTCTACACCATTATGAAATAGGACCAAAAGAAGCAGTTTAAAGTATCTCTCTCTCTCTCTGATGGATGGGGCTGAAGTTTCTTTCCTCTCTGACCCCTCTGGTTAGATGGGAGTGGTTTTACTCCTTCTTCTCCTTGTGTAACTCCAGCTTCTCCAATGACATTCAAGTAGCGTGAAAATGCAGCTGAAACTCACGGGTGATGCTGACTCCACTAAATTCAGCAGCCAAACTCTCTGTGACTTCACTGGGACTCAAATTTTTATTCTTGGTTGAATGAATGATTTTTCATTCAATGCTGGTTCTTGCATTTAGGATAGACACGAGCAGGTATGCAGGAAGCCCTCTCCCTGAGATCACTCCTCAACTGATGTGCTGTGGAATGGCTTTGAAAATAAAACTCTTACAGCAAACTGCAATTTATTGGCAATGAATCCAATAGCACAGACAAAGAATATACAGATTGATAGAGATGTATAACTCTTCCTATACTTTAAGTATCATGTAGTTTTCTACAATCCAAATCTAATTCCCTATTAAGTTTTCCAGAATGGTTTGAGTAAAACTAGCCACAAGAAACATGACAAATTTAGATCTTAAATAGTTTGTGTTTGAAGACACATATAACTAAAGATCAGACTTTTTATAGGTACCATAAGCATCCAAAGCTATGGCATAGTTAAAACCAAAAAAAATTTAGAACCATCTTTCAGTTACTTGGGCTTAGATAGAAACTAACTTTGTAAGCAGCCTAGTTTAATCATCTTAGAGTCTTTCTAATGGCACTATCCCCCTTAGTTATTATATCCAAACTCTTCTTCCTGAGATAGGGAATAAGAAAATGAGATAGTCGGTCTGAGCCCCACCTGGTGAAATTTTTGCCCTAGTGATTTCAGGTTTCAGATCTGGCTAGCTTAGAAGAAGTAAAACACAATAGTATCAAGCAAAGAAAAGGTAGCTCAAGAAAGAGTCATCCATACTGGCTAGCAAAGAAAGCCATGTTGAAAAAATCCAGAGGCAAGCTGTAGATCATCCATACTGGATGACCACTGAGGCGTGAAATACTGATATCACTATTCCAGGCTATCTAAATACAGCCAGGAATACTGTAAGTTTGTTAAAATCTGTCTTGTTTTTAAAACTGGACTCAGAGATATATCTAAATTCCATGGTTAATTTCTTAAGATTTGGATTTCTTTTTTTTTAAATCAAACCAAAGTATCTTGCTGTTATAAATAAAAAAGGGATTTAGGAAAAATTCAAAGCGCATTTTGCTTGTGCTTGTCATGTTTCAGGTGTATTTTTTCCTTCAGTGTTTTAGCCAAAAGAAAGTGGTTTAACCAGTTCACTCTTCCTGCAACCGAACTGGAGATTGTTGCCCTCCAGAAAAGCACAGGAGAAATCTGGAAAGTCCCCTGAGGGCTTAAACTCCCTGCTTATCCTTGAACAATCAAGCTATCAAGTTATATTCCTCCGAGTAACTGATCATCTGGCCTGAAAGCTGTGCAAAGACCACTTGAAGGCTTGGGTCTATGTCCATGACAAGAAGACAGTCTGACTTCCTGCTGCTCCAAGCTGCTGCAAGAGGAGTGTGAGAGCTGCGTATTCCCCCACTTTAGCTATTTATTCTCTTCTTATACACAAAGACTGTCTTCCACAAGAAAAAATAAGCAACAGAGAACCAACAGCTTAAGTTCACAGTACAAAATGCAACTAAGCCGAGGGAGCCTTGTAAAATAAAGCACGGCAACACTGAGACCGTGTCTTCCCAGATACTGCAGCAAGCCGTAACAACTTAATTTCAGGTTCAAAACAGATAAGACCAAGGATAATGGCAAGAGAACTACTGGGAGATTCTGGTGATGTTGCCTCTCTGTAACCACCGAATGACTTACTGTCATCCTTCATCATCCTTCATCAGAAATCTTCAAGAAAGCCTGAATTTTTTGTTAAGCTTTTAAAACTCATATATTCTTCGAAAGAAGGTATATGCTAACATGTGTCCTTGAGACTAGCTCGAGGTGGCACTTACATTCTTGAAACAACTAAAGCAAAAACATTGTCAGGCTGATGTGGAACATGTTACTGTTATTTAATCCAGTGGTTTACAGCATAATTCATAGATTTTAGGGCCAGTCGACCAACTCTGATCCAATCAGGCAACTGTTCAGCTATGGGGCCACCATGGTATCTGTTAAAACAGAATATGCATCGAACTGGCCAGTATTAATGGGGAAAGGCAGAAGCGGTCTTAAAAGAGCCTGTGCCTAGTTTTTATCATTGTGTTGGACTGCTTGCATTAACATAGAACATAAAATTTCACCAGACATTTCTTACATCAAGCCCACACCTTTCAAAGGAGCTATGGCGTCTTCTCTAGAAAGCTGTCCAGCCTTCTTTTCAAAATTTGAAGTAGTAGAAAATTCAATTCATTTCTTGATGCCTTATTTCAAAGGCTAATTATTCTTTTTGTTAAAAATTGTGTCTTCCTAGATCTTTGTTCTTTAAAGTAAACACTCCTGTTCTTCAGGTAACCTCCTGCCCAAAAACATACCTACACACTCTGATCAAATCACCCCTTATCCTTTGCTTTGGGAAGCTACGCAGGTTGAGCTTCTCTGGAACAACCACGTCCCTCCCACAGATCCAAATTACCTTGTGGCTCTTTCTTTGTTTTTTTAAACATGATTTGACAAAGAAATAGTACTGCAAAGATAGTCTTTATGATGCCACACCTGCTAGGTATCCCATAGTATTTACATCCAGGGATTTTGTTTGCTTTTTGTACTCTGAGGACACACTCAGCCAGTTACCCATGGTGACTCTCCCCGTCCTTTCATAGATCTGCTCTCGTTATTCTTTTATGCTACTGGTTTTTTAGGTATAGGGAAGACAACCTCTTTTCCCCCGGATCACTGACACATGATAGGTTTGTGCTATCAATTTGAGCATCCGGGGTCAGACGGCAAGCCATTGCAAGTGGAAGGCCTTTAACTCTGCAGTCTGCTTTTTACCCCAGACTGACAGATCTTGACCTCAACCTTCAAGGTCTTTGTGCTCTTCTTGAGCTTTTGCCTGAGGGCTGCTGCGGGCAGTCGTTGTACTTTAGTATATATGTGAATCTACTAATGTGGTTACACCCGTGTTGTACAGATTCTGTCGCCATCTCCACACAACTCAACCCCAACCCCTCCGAGGTGCTGGCTGGGTTGCTGCACTGGAGCTCCCTGCCTGGCCAGACCTCCAGGGTGTGCATCCACCCATGGGCAAAGGTGACAAATGCCTCCTGCAAGTGGGGGAAAGTCACAGCAGGGAGGAAAAAAAAAATCTCATCACGCATGTTGGTGCATTACATTTTATGGCATAGCTTGTCACATTTTACTGCTTATATATGAACATCCTCACCACATCACATCAACAAAACAAGATATATTTACTTCCCCATATCCTACATAAATAACCCTCTGGCTAAAATATGCACTCACCCCTTAAAATACACTGCAAAATACATCTGATTTCCTTTAGAAGTGCTTCTTTGAAAGTCTGATTTTTGACACAGCTTGTTTCACTGATGTAAACATGTTAATAGTGAGAATGTCAAAAAGTTTATTGATTTTAATTCTTGAGATGGAGAAAATACATAAAAGTTCTGGTTTGTGCTCTAGGTAAATAAATCAGCATTGTGTTTCTACTTTGCAGCCAGTGAACCATGCTTTATGTTAAACTCTTCCTACAAATATAGGAACATGAACAAACCTTAGTAGTGGAGAGAATACACAAATTACCTCCAGCCTTTTAGAGGCACAGCAGAGGCTTCAACCACTGGAAGATACATGACTAATGCATCCAGAAAACCCTGTTTCAAAAAATGATCCCAAGCTTTGTGCTAACTAGTGTAACACTGGATAATATTCTTCGAAGCATAACAGGATAAGACGCTGCTTGTTCATGTTACTCCTGAAGGAAAACGAACCTGTTTCATGCTTACATTCTAAACTGGGGGTACGCACATATGGGCACATGTGCGTGCACACACACAAATGCATGCTCACATATATGCATATATAAATATGTGTATATATATATGTATATATTTAGACAGATGCTTTTCCAAACAAAACAAAAAAATTACTGGATATATCGCCCTTACCTTCCTCCCACTATGAATGGTCTTTTCGTTAGTCCACTGAATAACCATTTGTCATGGGCTTTACTGTACCATGAAGTTATGATTAATATTATGGCTCATGTACAGCGGGTTGAAAGACCACATTCATTTTCAAAGTCACGTTGCATTGATTAGAATTCACTGCAGGTTATTCAAATAACGATCCTCTCTTTTCCCAGGAGAATCTCCGTCTGATTTTTCTTTATCCTCATTAAAGATCCCAGGTGCAGACAAAGCTTTACATACTTCTAATTTGCATTATCCTTGGGAAGGAGGTAATTCACATGCCTTCAGTATATAGCACTTGTTTTTGTAGTTTGCTCTTTCCTATCTGTCTATTTAAATAAATCAAGAAATTTAGCCTTTATAAACCCTCTGACAATAGAAAATGCCAAATTTTATTATGCTTAGTAATGAGCACATGTATTCTGAAATATCAGTTATAATTCAGATTAAGTGAAACAATTTTTTTCTTTGCTCCTCACCATGTTTTACTTAAAGTACAATCTCTGCTCACTCTCTCAGTGGTGGGAGAAGGTGAATTTTTAAAGCAAAGATATAGATTTCATATCAGCCTTTGACTGATGTAAGAATATCCCTCAGCAAACAGTCTGTGAGAAATCATTGGCAGGATTTAATAGCTTCTTTCTTTTTCCTTTTTGCTGGTTGTATACAGAACAGTGAAAGTACATAGTGTCTGTAATTGCCTGGTGGAACTTAACAGTCCCATTAACCCCCAAAATGCAGCACTTGCATGGATTTCACATCTGGTTTCTGAGGCATAAGTTGTGTGGGCCTATGTTTTGCAACAAAATAATCTGTCTTGGACTATTTTTATCGCGAGCCTTTGTGTAATGAGTTTAGCCTGAAGCAGACTGACAGCATTGTTGACATTTCATTGAGTTTCCATCCTCAAGAGAGAGGAAATTTTAGCTAATTAAATAATGTTATAGTGTCTTAGAAACTACAAAGGCAATGGGAAACCACACAGCAGTCATACTGTATTTGTTAAGATCACTTGTGTATTCCTGAGGTTTTATTATGCAAAAGTCATTCTTCTAACAGTCTTTAAAGCAAGTCATACGTTAGATAAGCTTTTCATAACTCAACCTTGATAATAATATTTGTAAACTGGTTTATGTATATATGAAATAAAGCCAAATGGGGAAAAAAGCTACTAGAGAAATACTGAAACAATTATTACTTTTCATCATTTCATCACAAATGGCCAGGCAGCGTCGCTCATGTGTGCTGGGGGCAGAGAGACAGCAAAGACCTTTTCTCTGTTCCTTTGTGGCTACCCAGGGAGCAAAGCTCCTCCTCCACACCAAGGGGACAAGGGAAAGGGCAAGGAAAAGATGGGGCCAGGCTTATTGAAATATTGCTAGTGTGACACAGGTGCCTTTGGGATGGCGGGGAGTAATTCTGGGGAAGGATGGGGGGCACCGGAGCCAGCGGGTTTCTCCCACCCCTGCACCACGCGCTCTGGTGCTCATCCCAGCAGCAGGCAGGAGATGCTGCCCGTCCCCTTCCGACACCACAAGCGGTTTCTGTGGGTGATCAGCTGCTGACCAGAGAGCAGCTGCCTCAAATTAAACCAAAATGAAGGGCAAATAATATTCATCATGGAAGCTTTGAGGGCCAAGCCAAGGTGCCTTCCCCGACTTTCCACCAACTCCTCCTCCCCCTGACTCCAACTGTCCCCAAAACCTGGTGTCAGCCCTGGTGTCCTCAGGGCTTGTGGCAGTGGCAGGTTTGGTGCGGCACCAGCACACCAGGCACACCAGCAAGCACAGGCTTTCACCGTGGGCCTGGGCGAACAGGTAACCCGCTGCTGGGAAACACCTTCACCCCACCCAGAGCTCCCAACTGTCAGAGGAAGAAGAGAAAAAGACCAAAATTGCTGCCGAGCTCAGAGTTTAGATCTGATTTACCTGGGCATGCTCGGACACTGTGGTGATAAAACTGCAGAAAATTCAGACAGTTCAGCCTAATCAGGACAAATCGTTCCCCTCAGCTCCGTCCCAAGTGCATGGCACAGCAGACAGGCAACTGGACGCTAGTTCAGCTCACTTTTTCTACAGAAAATGAAATAAATTAATTGCACTCTTCTCTATGTGCGGGAAAGTCAGTCCTTTCTTTTAAACAGCTTTACTTCTGGGGTGTGGAGGCCCCCCACCTTCAACCTCTTGTCTTGCTGCGCACCCAGCGTCTGTGATAACACTCTCAGACTGTCTGCCATATCGGGAAGAAAATACTGTATTTCTATATTAATTACTTAATTTCTTTTTTAAGATGTCATGTTTCCATGATAAGCGACCATTTATATATCTTGTTTCATGACTTAAAATGATTCATAGTATTACGGACTAAAGTACAATATATAGGAAATACTGTTGCTGAAGAAACTAATGGTTTTCTTTGCGTTTTCCTTTCAGACACAGGGTGCTGTTTGCTGGTAATTTAAACTAGTGGCCACTACAGTGTGTCCTTCTAAGTTCGCAGTTCATGATAAGGATATTTTATATTTGCATAATACCTTTCATCCTGGAAAAGCAAAGCACTTAAAAAAATTAATTTAGCATTATAATCTCCCAGCAGCGGTGATTCACCCACCGTGCTGGCGGTGAAGAGCAACTCGGAAACTGTCCCTGTGAATCAGAGACACCAACCAGCGCTAAAATACTCCTGGACCCCGAAGGGCTGCGAAGTCCCCTGGTGGGCGTGTGTCTGTGCATGTGGGTGTGTGTGCGCTGAGCAGGGATCCCCATGTTCCCATCTCCCTCTAGATGGACCTTGGGTCTTTTCCTGCACATGGCAACAAGCTGAGGTTTCAGCTGCACAGAGGCAGAGAGGAGAGCTCAGGAGCACACCGTGAGGCCTCCAAAATCTTTATTCTCCCATTAAGCCTCAGGGAGTCTGAGAGATTTTATTAGCCTTAATTACGTTTTGCCTGGGATCATGAGGTCGGTGGGCTCCACGAGCTTTTGTTTTTAAGAACCTAACTTGCTTGCCAGGCGAGTTTTCCCAAGCTCTCGTTTTATTGTGGTTTCCAGCAGGGGATCTTGTTTCAAGGGATATGATCAAAGTAAAGGACATTTCTTCTGGGACTTCTTTTACATAGATTAGATCTCATTATGCAACTTGCTCTTTAGTCTATATTCTTTTTATAAGCTTCTGGCTATATGAATGAATTTTACATAGAAAAGTGTGAATTTATTATAATGAATACACTTTCTGAGTGAAAGGGAGGCAAAATACAGCATAGTGTAATACATTTAAGCTTCCTTATCAACAACAAATTTCAGCATTGCAGCAGTTTAATCTTATCTCAAAGAAGGTTGCTGCACACTAATTTCCATGCAAATTTTCATCTGCCTTTTATTTCAGTTTTAAATAAAAAACCCCTATTTCCTGAAATTTTGTCAAATTTTACATTTCCTTCCTACATATATTTTTTAAACCTTCTTTCAAAGGCATGCATGATTTTTTAAGGTTTTAAGATCTGCACTTGATTAAGTCGTTACGACTTGACACCTTGAGAGTTCCACTGAGGTGGGAATTTGTGATAATGTCCAGCAGCTCCTTCTGAGTACAAAATGCTCTGGATTAGTCCTGTTGGACAATCTCTAATAGAACTGAAAACTGAAGAAATTAAAAGTTAGCACAGAACAGATCTTAGCGTACACAGCAATTCCTTTCTAGTGTTGTTAAGCTTTAGGGACTAGCAGAAGTGGGAATCTTTGTTAAAAGCCTCATTCTCATAGCATACAAATAAGAACAGATTTTTCAATTTTATACTTCTGTATTGTGCATCTGTCTACAGTCCAATTTAATCTGAAGTTTGGGTCAATACATGAAAAGAATATGTGTGCTCATCCAATGTTTATGTAAACGACTTGATTTTATTTGCTGAATTTCCTCATGTGAGTTAGCACGTATGTTTTTATTATCCCATAATTTCACCTGATTTAAGGCTCAAATTAAAGATTTAATTGTCAGATGGAAGAGTTGTGTGGATTTGGTTGTTGGTTGAGCTTTACAGCAACATACCTTCCCCTTTCAAGTCATTTATTTGACAAGGTTTTTCAATGCAGGTGATGACCTTAGAAATACATTCAATCATTTCAACTCCTTCTCCATTATATTCCATAAGTGAAAAGAAAAAAAAATACTGCTTTTTTTTTTCATGGACAAAATTTAGCTGAACTTGCTTCTGTCAAGACATTAAAATTAGTCCCTGAGATAGAAGAGGTTTAAGCAGTCTCAGGACCTGTCCTCATAATTGTGTGTGAAATTTGCCACAGCTAAAAGTCTTGCTTCAGTCTTGCTAGGCTGAAATACTGAGGGCAATTTAGAGCAGAACAGCTAGAGGGTTTGCACTTTGACGCTGTAGCCAAGAAGCTTCCTGAAGGGGGAATGGGTTTTTCACAAGTATTCAGCTTCCACCTCCCTTGGACCCGCCGAATTCAGTGCATGATATAGCCACCATGAACACTTCTGAAAAACCAACATTTATTTTTGTAGGGACTACTGCCCCATAGCGAATATCCACACCTGAGATCTACTACTTGTATGCAGTATGTATCCACTGCTTCTTCCCCAAATCTGGTTCATTCTGGTATGAAACCCATGCAAAAGCTTGTGTACAAAGGGGTTAAATTCATACCAACATCCTTAATTGCAACCTTATTTACAGCCCATAAGCAGCTATTATATGTTTTTCCCAGGTTATGATTCACAGTTTACGCATCTTTAGTTTATCATAGCATAAGGCAGAGTCTCAGGAAAGGAATGTTTTTCAGTTAAATGGTTAATTAAGACTTGGAGATATTTTTTTTTTCTGATCAATGCAAGTCAAATTCTCAGTGCAAGTGGTTGAATCATCTTCAGAACTCTGATCATAATTAAACCACAAGGAGGCTGTTATGATTAAACGTGGGAAGCTGAAAATATGTGAACCATAACAAAGGATCTGAATTCACTTCAAGCTTTGCATAAAATGCAGTTTCAGACTTTTTTATCTTAGTGTAAAAAAAGCTTTCATCCTGTACCTTCTTTTTTCTCAGAATTTCTTCCAAATTCAGTTACGTTTCTCATAAGGAATAATTAATAATAAATCTTGCACACGTAACTGCTATCTGGCTTTTCTAATCTGTAGAAACTCCCTATGTCCTTTGTCCAAACAATAGTCTTCTTTTTATTTTTTATTAAAAATACAGAATTCTAATGGATACTCTTAGCCTTCAACAGTTACATTTACTGTATTGGTAAGTAAATATTTCTCCAAATTACTTCCTCACAGCTGTATAATCCATACACAGTGTTGGTAGTCTACAATAAATTTCTAAAATCTATATTCTTTATTGTTTTCTAATTCTTTATTGCTATAATAATTTCTGTTCCTGTCTTTCTAATTAGACTATATAGCTTTTACAGAATAGCTTTTACACAGGATATTTGTTTTTCTGTTCATGTAATATAATCTTGAATACTTGTAATCACAGCATATGCATATCTAAAAAGGACCAAATTCCATTGTCTCGCCTTGGCAAAATTCTCTTTTTAAAACAATGAGTAGGAAATACAGGATTGTGTGAACAACTATCAGAAGCAATGTCTATTTCTAAACAAAAAAAAAACCCAAAGACAGTCAATACTAAATTCTTACAGCCAGATCGACCTGCCTAACTTTAGGAAATTCAGAGTTGGAGACTTGATTGAGATGAAGTTGCACCAACTCTGAACCAGGACTACAGCATCTCCAAAGCAGGAGTGAATTAACCTGTAGAGGATTTTGGTGTTCATGTCTCTCTCTGCTAACAGCAACACCAAAGAAAGCAGGCTGGAAGACATCCACTCTGTGTGCACAGCCAGAAGAGAAAAGATCCTCTTTGCTCCGTTTCCCATCCCAGCTGGAGGGGGGATGGATGTGCATAATCTCTGCTGACTTGGTGGTAACCGGTAAAGCCCAGAACCAGGCACTTATGTGCTGGCCTAAGGTCCTCACACAGTGGTTTCCAGTTGGAGCATTAGAAGCATAAGAAGTAGACAGGAAGGGGAATATCTTAGACAAGAGAAAATGCTGCAGAGACGTCTGAAACCCCATCTACTTTTTTGACTCAGGTGCTTCATTTCAGTCCTTTTTTACATACCCTGAGTAAGACTTGCATTCATGGACCAGAATCCCCTCCAGGAAAATGGTGTCTCAGTCATTCTTTAGAAGCAGACTGTGGCTTAGGCTTTGCCTGTAGAAACAACTGCCAAAGGAGGACTACAGAAGGACACCCTGATGCTCAGTGCACCAGCCTGAGGAGCAGGTGACCTAGGTCTGAGGTCCTCTTTTTGCTGTTTCTACCTCCATTGCAGAAGCTCCCTTTTTGTTGAAGCTAAACCATTCAATGGAACGGACTGAAATTTTCTCTGACTCAAAATAAGGACCAGAGAAGACAGGCCACGACTGTGTAAGGGCATCTACCTGCATAAAGGTACGTGCTTCAGCAGCCTGGGAGATGGGAAACTTTGATGACTTGCTCATATACTTCCTAAGCTTCATCTGGAAACTAATTAAGTGTCCTAAATCCTCCCTCAGATCTGGCTTTTGGTACTTTCATCAATTGTGATCAGACCATTTAATCTCAATTTGCTAAATCCAGCCCTGTAATTCTCACTTAAGGAAAACAGCCACTAATATTAAAGGGAGTTTTGCCTTCATGATCCTACCTGTGATGGGACAGCAGTCTCCGTGCCATGGAAGTCCCTGAAACAGCATCTCCTACCCACCACCACCTTCCTACAGCTGAGGGATGTGCAACTGCAATGCACTGGTTTTCCTCAGTTCAGATTCAGGAATCGACTCTCTCTACAAGCCAAACTAATAGGGTTTGTTCATTGTATTTCATAGAACAATGGACAACATAACAAGGGGAAATAATTGTATTGTTTTTCTGCTAAGTGGGAAAGAAAAGGAAACAGCATTCCAGAGAGCGATAAAATGAAAATTAATTCATTGCAGGAATACAGTGGCTAGGAGATTTTTTCACATTTTAATGCATAAATGACATTTCCATCCACTAAAAATAGAAAGTACGTAAGTAGTGTTTACCTACAGATCATAGCATAGTGTGGAATTCTTCCTCTGTAAGAATCCTGACACAGTGATCCCATTTTTCAGGAAATCTTTAATTATGTTCAGGGCTGCTTACCTTTAGTAATGAACATCAGATCTTTTTCCAGTTAAGCTAGTTGCAAACCTTCTGGGTTTTTCTGCCATTAGAAAGAGTAAGTCTCTAATCCATATCACAAACATGCATCCTCATTTAGCTGGGTTTAGATGTAAAACTGGTTACTGTCACACTGAGTGCTCATGGTCAAGGTTCAAGTAATGGCTAATGCTCTAAGTGAGGCTACACATAAGTGCATTTTAGTTCCGAATGCATTGTCCTAGTTGGTGAACACAAAACAGCTCCCTAGCCATTTAATTATCTGAGATTATAATGATCCTAACTTTGAATAGGATTTTCTGCCACATCTTCTGGTTTCTGAAAAGCAGTGCCCTGAAGCAAAACCAAATTTGTCCTCTTTGCTTTTTGTGTATTTTTAATATTTCTAATTTAATTCAATTTTTACAGGTTTATTAAAGTGTGTAATATCTTCTGTTTCTTCACAATGCTGATTTATAGTTAGTTTCCCTTTTGGAAGCATTAAACGTATGAAAATAGGGTGCACACACATGAGGGGATGCTTACTCATGCAAATAATCCAATTGAACTTGGTGAACTTCCTGAAGACAGCATTACTCATGCAAGTAAGTGATTACAGGACTGTGTCACACTATGAACAGTGTGGGCCTGATTATCTTCTCACCTACACTGATTTTACAGCATTACAGTTCCACCAACTCTAATGGAATTACTCTTGATTTTCCCCGATGTAAGAAAATTAAGATTCGCACACATGATTAAAAAACTTACCTTGAAAATAATAATGATCATGAGATGAATCATTTAGGCACAGTGCAACAGAAGTAGATCCGTAAAGGCATTTCTGCTAAGATCTTGCTATTATCCAAACTCATCATGGAGGCTGACTGGGGTTGCAGAGGGCTTAGAGTTGACATGCAGTGCTCGTTCTTAATTCTTCCTGACTTGGGACGTAAATTCCCAAGGGAAAGGTGAGGCAAATGTCACTGCATTCACCTTGTGCATAAGTATAAATGGGATTATTTTAAAAGATTTTGAGATGCTATAAAATACATGTGTCCTGCAAACACTCACAGGTGGCCAAGACCAAAGATCCTTGAGAGAATTATCAACTGAATCATGGAAAATGTGCAGAAGTAACACACAAACCCCTCTTTAGACAGTAAAAGTATCCTAAAGAACAGCAGTTAAGTGTTACAACCCACCACAGAGTTTACTCACATCAGTTTTCCTCAGTGAGCATCACCACTGAAAAAATTTCTCCCCTTCTTCCAGGCAGTATTGTACACCAAAGAGAATGGGCATTTCCCAAAACCCACGCTGGGCTGATTCTGATTCTCCATTCACTTCTCAGAATTCTTCATTTTAATAACTTAAAAATTCAACTTCATGTACTTGCCAAATTAAAAACTCCCTGACTCTCCAGCATGATTGCTTTGATGAATTGAGCCCTTCTAGTCCATTTAACATGAAATAACAGACTTGTGTTGATGGTGCTTTTGTTCTTGATAGTAGGAGAACTTGTTACTGAAAAATTAGCTATTCACCCTTAAGCAACCACTAACATTCCAGTTCCTAATATAAAAATGAAGAAAGAGCAGATGGAAACAAACAAAAATTGTATTAATAATACATAAAAAAGTTATGCCTACAAATGGTATTTCAATAGCGAAAAAAATAGGAAAACTACAGTTTTCATTGGGTCTTAATGTATGTATCCCCCTCTAATGCTTCCATCTTCAAGCAGTTCTGTTTTATTGACACAACAACACAAATTGCAGAAGTAAATTGAATCACGGGCTCAGAATGTAAAAATCAATGAGAAATAATTTTGTAGCACTGAAGTGAACAGTGTAATGCTAGGTATTCATTTAATTAACCATGAGCCTTTCCACATAATGCACAATCATTGCCAGCTTTTCAGCTCACGGTTATTCCAGGAATAATGGGTTTGGGATTCATCTTTAGAAAACCTGCATTAATATTTGAAAGCATTTAAATCCATTAGTGGGTCATCTGAACACTGCAGGTCACTTTTACATTGCTAATTGAAACAATAGTAATGGGTTATAATCTACTATCTAATAATGCCTGGAGTGTTTTACCGCTTTTATATCTGCAGATTCCAGGAAATATGTAAATTTGTTGCTGAACTGTTATAAAATATGGAAATTTAAACTACAAACATGAAACTATTTCTTTTTATAAATTAAAAAAACCCCTCACACACAGCATTAATAAACTGAAGAGTTACACTATATTTTGATGTCAGGATAAATTCCTTTCTATAGACCTTCCAGTGTTCATCGCTTCTGCGCTGTAGGCTCAACATCTGGCATTCACATTTTCAACATTGCCATTAGGAGAAAGTGAATATCATTAAACCAGTGAGTAAACAATCATGTCATTGTTTCCATATGCAAGCTATACATTGACTCAGTCTGCTGTGTTCTGACAGCACTGTGTTTTGTGGGGGTTTTTTTCCCCTCCATGAATTGATGTAATCATTTTGTTTTTCATGGGGTTTTCTGTAATATACCAACATTTCTCCTGCATGTGGAAGTAACCATGCCATCTGGAAGTATGAATTTAGGGTAGGTTAGGTTTAGTTTTGTGCTGCTTTTTTTTTTTTTAAATTAAAAGGTACTGAAAGGTAAAGTTGCTTTACGTATCTTGCAGATAATTGAATAGAACACAAATTGATACTTAAATCCTCATTTTCATTTTTAATTAAACAGGCATCTTGCACACTTACCTGCATCTTCATAGGCTTAATTACAGTCTGATTGGGCAAAAAGATCCAGAGAAGAGCATCTCATTACATCTAGGTAGGCTGCACTGGCAGGAATGTGTGGTGTGTGTATAAGAGGAGGCATGTGTGTAAGTGAACATGTTTAAATAATTTACTTGGTTAATAAAATATGGATAGCATGTTTGAGGGAAAATTGTGGATCATTACATCACCTTTGCTCTCCCCAGTGGAAAAAAAAAAATCAGTCTGTAATTTGGTTGATGGGAGAGAATAAAAAAATACATATTGGGGGTAACGTTTTAACGCAAACTCATTAAACTGGAAAAAATTCTATAGTCAGCAAGGTAAACAAACTTCTTGCTTCCTAGTGACATGTGTGTTGCCCTAACATGTGCTATTCTGTTTGGAAAATAACGGGGTTTGTGGGTGGATAAACCCCACAGCTTTTACCACTGATCCCACAGTGGTGTGATATTTGGTCCTCTAAGAATACAAAGCATCCAAACCTCCCTTCTTGCTTTGTTTTACAAGGAGAAAGGGGGCTGCAGATAGGATCTTACTCTGCAGGGTCTGGTTTAAGGAGATGGTGTTGTTGCAAGAAAGCTCTAATAATTTAATTTGTATATTTTTTAAACAACATCTATTGATCAGGGTTGTCAGCCCCTGTCAGAGGCAGAATCCCTCCTATTCAGTGTCTTTCTTGACATGCGAGGAGGAGGAGGAGAGCATACAGTGTTTCTCCCCAGCTGACTGGCATGCCTCTTCCCAGTAACTGCTCTGCGATGGAGTCCACCAGGTAGGGCTAGCAGAGGCAGTAGGGTCTCAGGAGACAGAAAACTTCCCCCAACCCCAGCAAGAAATAATGCATGAGCAGGCACGTCAGTGCTGTGGAGTGAGAGCCCTTCTGTGGTTTGGGAGGGCTGCTCTGCCACGGCGATATGGCTACAGTGAGAGGCGGCCTAGTCCATCAGGATAAAAAGAATATCACCTCTGGTTTTCATTGCTATGCAGTGAATGAATTAAAATAATCTCCACTGGACAATGATAAAGGTATTTAAAAGGCAGTTGTTACTCAAATTTCAAAAATATGCAAACCAGGAGGGCTTTAATTAAGTAGCAGGAGATGCTCATGTGTAGTCAGTCTCAGCTCTAGCTAACCATATTCTACAGTGGGGTTGAGAAGCACCCGCTCTGAGCCAAGAAGAAAGGTATCCACAGAGATCGAGGGCTCTAGAAATTGCCTAGAGCTACAGAAGATGCAAAAGTCCCAAGATATAACTTGTCACTCTCTAGTCTTTCTTCAGCATAGGCCAACCTGTTGTTATCCCACTTGTGACTGTACGGGCCCATGGGGAATTAGGGAGCCTGCGCTGTCTTTCTGCCTAGCACATATCTTCTCTAAGACCACCTTGGATTAGCTGACCAAAACCCCAGAACCTGGAATACGGTAATTGTGAATAACATGGGTAGATGCTTCGGCTATGAACAAATACTTTTCCCCTTGATTTCCAATACATCATGTAAGACAAACCATGGATCATGCATATAAGCAGGAACTGAGTGCTAGTGATGGTTGATCGAAACCTTCCAGGTCATATGGAAAACTATCCCTGAGCACCAACCCCGTGTGCTGGAGAAAAAGCTGCCAATGAGTAGAGTGTTTTCAGCCTATTCTCAAATTTGTGCTTGGTTGAGGTTTTATTTAACATTAGAAACCCTAAACAGATGACTGTTCTGGATAATATGGTTCGTGTTGTTGGCAAGCATGCAAAAAAGCACTTATTAAACAAACAGTTTTTATTGTTTTTAAAAGCTTTAAGAAGGCCTTTTTCCCTTCTTTTCTTGGAAAGGAGTAAGATCTGTAATTTCACAGCATGGAAATATCGCTGTACTTTAACGAGGGCTTTTCCTCTTAAAAATAAGTATTCTCCATTGACTGGATAACGAGAACCTTTCACCCCACCTTACGTATCACAGGTTCAAATGCAGATGCAGCCATGTATCATCATGTCTGGCCACCTGGCCTTGAGAAAAAGAAGGGATTTTTCTTCCAGGCAGGTGTCTGCATCAAAAGGACAGTCACTGTTGGCAATCTCAGCAGAGGGGCAACAAGCAAAAGGTGGAGACGAATCTCATCTTTCCACCCTAGAATACTTTTCCATACGCTGCAATGGAAGTTATTCAGATAAACAGCGCATTCAAACACTGCAGTCCTTTCTCCGGCAAAATTCCCCTCTGAACTAAGTTTTGCTTGAGTGATGACAGTGTTTGTCGCATAATAAGGTCTTTAATTTGCTGCAATGTCAATAAGGCACCTTGTCAAGGATATTACACTTAATTAAACAATAAATAAACCAGACCCACCCTGTTCCAATCAGATAAAATTTGCCTGGCCGCCCAGGTTTGGAGGCTGACAGGATTCAGGGAGTGTTTAGGTGACTCTGAAGCGATGCAGGGAGTCGAGGCTTGCCAGGCTGTAACCCCAAGAGGGTGACGGTCTTGGCGAGACGTGTGCCCTGCCTTCGGAGATGGGGAGAAAGGGATAGCTGAGCCTAAACAGAACTGCACAAGCAGCACACAGAGTCTCAAGGGGAGTGTGTCCCTGTTGAGACATTTTCCCTTGGTAAAATTAGCAAATTCAGCTTCAGCTGTGCAATATGTTGGCCAAAATCTCAAGAAACCCTGGAACCAATTTATTCCATCTGGAAATTAGTTTCAGCTTTTATTGCTTTCGATTTTTGTTCCAGAGCAGATTCAGTTTCCAAAGGGAGGTCTCTGGTCCTTTGTCCTCCAGGATTTTTTTGTATTTCCAAAGTGTGTTAATTAAAAACTTTCGACAAATCAAAAGAAGAAGAAGGAAGAAGAAGAAGGAACAGATTGTTTTTCTTCTTGCCATTGATTTTCTACACAATAAGATGTTTCCAGGGAAGCTCCTTCGCAGGTACATCTCAAATATCAGCATTTGACATCAGATCCTGATGCAAAGCTAAATAATTTCTTCTACTAAGCAGGTATTTTTACCTGTTCTTTATATCAGTCATTTAGCAGGGCTGCAGCTGAGCCTTTTATTTAACCCCTTGTCATTAACAGGCAAAAGGAAAAAGGGGCAGGAAGGGAGAGGTACCCAGTGTCTGTTAAAAACAATCTGTGTGTATTCATTGCCAAAGCAGTTAAATATTCCTAAATCATATCTGAACATCTGCTTCTGGTTTAGTGCTTTGATTGAAATTATTTTAAATGTGCTTCTACCTGAAAATTATTTCCTTTAAAAGGTGAAGGCTGGTGGTGATTTTCTCGCTAAGAATGACAGCACTTCATCAGTGGAGCAGCCCTGGCTCTCAGAAAATCCACCATCTGCTTACTTCTCCACTTTTTAAGGAACAGAAAATCTGAAAACCAAACAGTAACAAGAAAAAAAAAAAACCCGCAAGTGAACAATCCTAATGGCTTTCACATGCAATGTGTTTCTCTACACAGTTCACCAATTTTCACAGCAACTCATTCTTCTAAACTGGTAACCCTGGGTAATCTGCTAAAAGTTTTCCACCCAGAGATGCAGCCTGTTTCTGATGAATGTTGACAAATGAAGTACAAAAATTATGAATGAACTCTGCCACCCTGGGCTAACTTGCTCGTAACTCAGGAGTAGTTATTAATAAATATTTTGAGTGCGAGATAAAGGGAAAATGGACACAGCCCCCAAATCTACATTCATTCACAAGCATAAGATTGAAAGGCGTCTCTAAGACTATGAATGAAATCCAGTCCCTTTTACTACAGGCAATGATACAATCACTTGTGTAAATGGTGTGAATATATCAATGTCTATCTGAAAGCAAGCTAAGATTTCACTCTTACTACTCCTTATTCCAGATCATCACTCCTTTATCTACTTCTAACCTCTAATCTACTTCTAATTTCCAAATATATTTATTCATGGGCACTCTATTCAGCTTTCAACAGCATCCTGCAGCTGAAACTGCTTTTTCTATGTCCTGTCCTTCTTCTCCCACCTCCAAGAACGCAGAAAGCAGTCCTGTTCTCCTGAGCTTTTTGTCTGCTAGATTATAAGAAAGTGGAAGAAACTTGTTTCCGCTCATACAATGGGCTTTCCGTTTCCACTCATCTTACTAATGCCCTTTCTCTGCAACTTTCCAGTTTGAATTCATGTCCCCTGCATGCAGGTGATCAGACGGACACATGGATCTTGCTGATGCCTTGTATGGAGGTACTTGCTGTTTCCATACCTCTCTTGAACACACCGGGTCTGAGAAGTTCTTCATATCTGCCTTGGCCAAGGCCAGTGATATCAGTGGGATGACTACCATCATAGGCTTGTACATTTAAGTGAGTATAGGCCATTCCTGGGGGCTGGAGTAGACCTTTCAATGACCTCAATGAATCTGCGTGTGTAAACTTGTGTGCTCACCCCAAACCCAAGTGATTCCAGAATAGCTGAGCTGCGGTCTCTGTTTCATACTCTGCAGCAACATAACCTATCTCTGTTGTGCTCCTCTTTGGGGCTATCCCACTGAGAAGCAGGTTGTACATCTTTCACCTGCAAAAGTCTGCTAGTTCACACTTGCTCTGATACAGAGAAAATTAATCCTAAATGTTTGCAAAAATCCTCTGCAACTAAAGATGTGTCTGAAGCCTCTGAATAAGAGGTCGATGTCAACACACATCTCCTCTATAAACAATTCCTCCTAGTTCCCCAGTCAAACCAATTCCATAAAGTATGTTAAAAATAAGGACATGAGATAGAGGAAAGAAAGAAAAGCAAGCTGTTATGCAGCTGAAATCCTCTAATCTCTAATAAACTGTGTATTATAACAAAATTAAAAAGGAAACATATGATGGCAATATTAAGACCAAAGGCCATTAGTAAAAAGAGTCACTGCCAAAGCTCACATTCAGTCATATCTCTGTGCTAATGGACATAACATTCATTAGCACACCCAGGCTCATTCTGGCTCCTGTTAGTGGTACACTGTTTGCTTTACGTCTCTGCAAGTTGCTTTCCTTTCCTGTTTTCTCCATCACTAAACTGAAAGCTATTTGACGGGTTCTGGCATCTCTATTAAATTGTGGGAAACATGGAAATGATTAACTTTTGAACCACGAAACTAAAAACACTCTTGCACGTTGTGAAACTGAAACAGGTCGTGCACAAGGCAGCTTCTTCTGATAGGGCTCAGAGAGGCAGCGGGAGGGTGTGGGGAGATGGGAGAGAGGCAGTCTGGCCCCATTGGCTGAGATTTGGGGTTTGTTGTTGTCATTACAGATCAAAAGGCTGTGATCACCTTTGTGATTGCTCCTTCCTTAGTAAACAACCTCGAAGTGAGTTCATTAAATATTAAAAAGCCCTGATATCTATTAATGTTATCAGACACATGAAATAAGCCTGATGGATTTATTCTGCTGTAAAGGAACCATATCCCAGTGTCCCTCCTGGGACCATGCTCCAGCTGTTTAAACTATAATTCCATCACTAGGAGGAATGGTTGAGGCTGACCTCCACGAAATGTACTCATTGTTGCTCAGCCTGTGAATTGTAAATGAAACCTTTTGTAATAATGTTAAAATATGCATGCAGAGGAATTAAAGCATTGGAGGTCAGCAGCAGAGCCTTGCAGTGGGGTCGCTGTCAGCTCAGAGCAGCTGGTGGCTGCACTGCAACAAAAATGATACCTAGAGGTTGTTTACAGGGCTGGCTGCGTGCATGACTGGGCTTGATGGATCTCTCGCTGCATCTCTGTGAATCTCAATCTGGTTTTGATTGTCTTCCACTTCAGCATCAGTTGTTTTGAGTGCCTTGCTTTTTTGGAAGAGCAAAGTTTCTGGTTACCTTGTCCCCTATTCAGTGCCAGAGCTCTTTATTGCCCTACATGGGATCATTGAAACATTATACTGCATTTTAAGCCTTAGCTTTCCACATATTGATTTTGCGTCTGCTTTCTAGTTATTTATGACACGAACACTATATACACGGCCATGGAAGAAGGAGCGTATGCATAAATTCCAGCTAGTAAAAACAGTGGAGTCTGGGACAGCCTTTCAGTCTGGAGTCTGAGGGAGGAAAAACTAGCCACTGCCAGGATGAACCTTGCAAGTTTATGACGAGGTTAAACAATACCTTTGCTGAAGAGCAGTAAGCTGGACCTATGATCAGGAGGTCCCTACGTTCTGGTTCCTGTGTTTGGGGAGACATGTGTCAAAGTACACAGTGAGACTCTTGCACTATTGCTGGTATTCTGCTTCCATGACACTGCTTTTTTTCACACTTAGCATGCTGTGAAAGTTCTCAAATGCCTGAAGTGTTTTAAAAGCTTTACAAAAATTAAATGCTCAAAAAAAATTACATGATAAGGGTTAATACAGAAAGATAAGTGGCAGCTTCTCTGCTGGGTTTGCTGTTAGCTGATGCCACGTCTTCAGAGGTAGCAGGTAATTGAATTGTATGTCCCAAAAGCGGGGAAAAGGCTTCACCTTGATATTGCCTAGGCAAGGGTTTCACCAACTTAGCACCTTTGTTGTCATGTTCTTCAAAATCCTCAGGTCACCTCAGACATCCTAGTGAAATAACTGGGTCTGCAGTTTTTGAGTAAAGGTTTTCCACGCTCAGGGCTAAGGACTAAGTATTGGAGAGAGGATTTGAAAGATTAGCCCCGATCTTTTTCTTTTGGAGATCTAAATTTAAATTATGCAAATGAATTTTCCAGTCTTGTTTGAGTCATAATTTTCCAGAGAGAAAAAGTCATTAGAGTATCTGGCTTAACATGATGTTTCCACTAAGATAAAATGGAGACATCGCTGGCCCAGACCACTTACTGTTGAAGAATTATGAGAAGTAGTTTGGGATAACACCAGCTAGCGTGACCCCCGGTTTCTATTTTAACTCCACACCTGTCTGTACACTATAGGAAGAAAAAGAAAAACAAAAAGAAAAAGAAGAAAAATAAAAAGGCTCCACTGTCTGAATAGATTTTACTGCAGTAAATGTAGGAAATGATTAATTTAGACCCACTGCTGCTTTCTTTAAATGAATTGAAACTTTCATTGACTCCAGCTAACCCAGTCCTTTGACAGAAATAGAGGAGGGTTTAGTTATATTATTCATATAAGAAAAATCAGAGAATTTTGTCAGGTCCTAATCAGGTGTTGACCAGAAAACACATAGAAGGAAAAATGAACCGAGCAGCTTATCTTTAAAGCACTGACTTTGTTCTCCATAGAGATAATACCACTGTACAATCTTGCAATTGCAGTTTTAAGATTGGCTTCAAAAGACCATGCATTAAAGGTGCTGAGAAGACACGCGCAGATTATTCATAGCAATGTAGAGGAGCCCATTCAGACAGTGAATTTTAGGATGTGTTTTGCTTTCGGTTACACCAGCTCGGCCCTAAAGCTCATTGTTCTGAAGAGGGTGTCTGTGCCCATCGCGCAGCTTCCAGCACCCACCCACTGCCTGTGAGCAATGCCATGAACAGCCTATAGATGTGTGGACAGTATGCCATGCCATAGCATGGACAGCCCTAAGACCACCCCAGGACACAGTATGCTATTACCTTCTGAGTCTGTTGCTGACTTCAGCCAGAAAGGAAGGGAGCTGGAACCCAGCAGGATTCTCTCTTCATCCTTGCAGGCTTTGGAATAAAAGAAACAATACGTGGGGAAAATGGATTTTCTCTTGGATTTTCTTTAAGCAAAACATTTGAAAAAGGAAGCTTTAAAAAAAGAGAAAGAAATTCGTGATAGTTATTAGCCCCCTGTTTAGCTTTACCCTTTCCCAGATGTTGTTTCCCTAGGGAATTCTAGCAGACAGACCACGGATCATCACAGCTGGCATCTTAACAGTACTGTGCAGTTAATAATGATTCACAACCACTGCACCCAATCTCGCTGGCATTTGCCTCCGTTAGGACAGAGCACAAATGTGCTTGCAATTAGAAAGGAAGGAAGAATGTAACAGAAATGCTGTTTCTTTTTAAACAAGTAAGTGTAATTTTTCATGTAGACTTGGGACTGTGCCCGCAAGTAATTTGCTTTTGTCAAATGGAACATGAAAACCACGCACCCAATCCTGCAAATGATTACTCATGAGTGCAGTCTTTGCTAGGACAAGCGCTGGCACTGAAGTCTACAGCAGTCTAGTGTGGGTAAGGATTACTCGTATGAGGAAAGGCTTTCAGGATTGGCCCCAAGAGAAGTATGTGAATGCTCCTTCATGGGACATAAGCTTCAGGGAACTCAAAATAGGTTAATTCCATGCCTGATTCGTTCCATGGACCATTTAACGAGAGCCTCTGGAATTGTGCAGTCAGTAATGAACTGCCAAGAACTAAAAGTAATCACTGCTGCAATTATTAAAATTTACACTTGGATTCTGTTACCTTTGTGGCAGATATGGGTCTTGAATTAAGTGGCCCAGAAATCCAAGGACTTCCCACAAACAGTTCAGCAGCCCTTTCAAAACCACAATCCTTTTACTTGCTTATTACCAGAGTTGCTGCTGCACAGAAGTGCTGTTATACTAGTTTGTTTTCTTTCATTTTTAACAGGGTCTTTGCATCATGGAGATGCAAGAAAAGGCTGCTATATCAGTAGTAATTCTGGGGTGATGGATCATGTAGAGACTTTTTTTTTCTAAAAATAGAGAGTCCAATCATTCCTCCTGACCTGAAAACAGCTTCACATTTTCCCTTAGGGAAGTGCGATGTGCTGCTGTATAACTTGTATGTTCTTACACTGTGCCTGAGCCATGTAAGGTGTAGACACATCCTCTTTAGGTAGTCCTGTATTTCCTGTTTTATTACCATTGCCAAACATGAAAACTTAGAGCAGCTTCATTCTGTAAAGTGCTGAGCTCCTGGCCCTGGTCCAGCAAAGCACTTGAGTACAGGCTTGACTTTGAGCACATGCATCTCATTGGAGTTGATGAGATGACTCATTAGATGCTTGCAGATCAGCTGAGTCTGATGGGCCTCACCCTAGGATACTTAAAAATCTGGAGGAAAAAACACGAGCTCTGCTTGTAGTTTTAGAAATGGGTATATTGTCAAAATAGCAGCAAATGGGTGTAGCTGGTGCCTGCCGTTAAGTGTAGACCATCATCCCAACTTCAGATCTTATGAAACACTGGAACAAATAATCAAATGAACTGTTTCTGTAGACTGGGGAGAAAGAAAAAGTGCAAGAAAGAGTTGGTGTGGCTTTGTCAGAAACAGCTGATTCGCAGTAGCTCTGCAGGAAATGCTCTGGGGATGGCACTGGCTTATAAACAGAATGTGAGTCAACTGTTCAACTACTGCAGAAAAAGCAAACATGTCTCACTGAGTTTTATAAATAAGAGTATGTATATGGGGAGACAGCTGAAGTGATCTTCCTGTTCCCCCTTGCCACTGGAAAAGTCTTTGCTGGAGCAGTGTGGCTGCTTTTGGGCATCTTGGTGTAGGAGTTTAACCCAATGGGAGGCCATACAAGAAAGAGTGATGAAAATTATAAAACCTTTGAAAAACACGACTTGGGAGGAAATGCTGAAAAGTTTTGGGTTAGTTTTGCAGGGGGGAGTTTGAGGGGAGTTCTGGTACTCAAGTATGGGACAGAGACAGCTAGGACAAGAAGAGTAAATAGCAACATGGAAGATTTAGATTAGACATCAGGAAGAATTTTCCAGTGCTAAAACTAGAGGAGGAGTCAGAGGAGACTCCGGTGTTCTGTAATCAAAAGTTTTTTGGGACAGGTTAGATAAACACCTG
>VYZW01033100.1:3269-31615 GCA_013401315.1 Balaeniceps rex | reverse complement strand
AGTCTGTCCTGCCAGGTGATTTTACTGAGGTCTACTGATTGCATTGGATTTCTGTAGAGGAGACACACTTTTCCTGCAGAACAGATGACAGTCTAAGCACAAGTTCTGTAAATATATACAATAAGAGACTGATAATTTAGTGTGAACCAAACTGTAGAGGGTTATGGATCTGAACCCATAGGCTAATATAATATTGTTCCCAGGGTAATAAATACCTGCATGGATCAAACTGGTCTGCCCCAGGTATGCAGAAACATGGACAAGAGGATATGAGTTAATTTAACCATTTTGTTCATTTACAGCTGCCTAGTATTAAACCACACAGCACTGGTAACTTGTTGTTTCCTTGATCTTTCTTATCCCTTCCAGGCTGGCCCCAGCTTTTTGCAAAGCCCAGTTTCCCCACACAACCCTGCTGTAAAAGCTGCCTCTCCACTCGCCTGGTCTACTTTTCTCAGGATTATTAGAGGTGTCCCATCACTTCATTGGCAACAGGGCTTGAAAAACAGAAAAGCCCTTTGGCATGAACCTGTGCTGGGCTCCTGCCATCAGCTGAGCTGCAACAGCTTGGCATAACCTCCTTCTTTACACAGCTGGGTCCCAGGCTAACTTCAGCCAAGGCAAAAAAAAGGTGGAAAATCTTTCCTGTTCTTTAAAGAAAAGATGATAAAGACTCCAGCATCCATGGTATTATAAAACTTGGGCTGCGTTGTTTGGTGAGTTGGGACTGTTATTTCTAGGGATGCATGCATCACACTGTCTTTGTGCACAGGCATCAGCCACAGGTGGGCTTCCCTTTGGGCCTTGGCTAAAGGATAACTTTTTGGGCAGGGAGGTGATACTTGTTTTTTTGTCATTCTGCTTTTCCCTCCTAGCAGAGAGGAATTCTGCCCTCAGACTCCAGCCATTCTCAGATGACTGTAGTATGGCTGGGAAAGTTTTAAAAGGATAAGAGAAAATAAAACCTTTTGATACCTATGAGCATGTGGGCCTTACATGGAAAGATGTCCAATGATTTGAGGGGATTCTGGACCAGACTATGTGAATAGCATAAGAGCTCCTCTCTTGGCATGGGTAGGATCAGTGGCTGTTCTGTTATGCTGGGATATACATATTAGAGTTGTTCATGTAGGTAAAGTGGTGAAAAGACGACAATTTTTTCTCTCATTGACTTTGTTGTGGTTCAACACCAGCTTCTTCAGAATGAGTAATTTTCAGGTGCTTCAGCTAGTGCCATATTCCTAGCCAGATGATTTTGTTGTCTTCTTTTTTTACTATTTTTATGGTTTTATTTTGCATTTTGCTTTGTGGGTTTTTTATTTTTATCCATACCTCCCCTATTTTGTACATTCAATGTGTCTATTGACTACAGATACAGAACAAGGCCCTTATTGCTGCCACAAATCCTTATTTACTTTCTAGGCTTTGTGATGAGAGTGCCCTGCAGTACCTTGTCTATGAAAACAAATTGTTTGGGGGGGTTCTGAAGGACTGTTTTATTTCTTTTTCTGTTGTTATAAGACAAGATCTAAATGCCTTGTGACTTTCTCCTGACTGACATAGGAAATGCAATATCTTTAATACACAAATTTAATGGAAAAAGGTTGTCCTTTTCCCTGTAAGAAGCTGGGCTCTTGCTTGCTTATTTGGACCAACATGTTCTATTTTTGAAAGATTTATTGTGGAGGCTGCTTTCTGTATACACGGTAGATTGCAACAGATGTGCATCTTCAAAGTATATTTCAGGCAGTGTTTTATTGTTAATATTAAAAGAAGGCTATATGTTAAAATAAGGAAAACAGACAGAAATAACATCTATTGTGTATTACTAACGTGCAGCAGACAACATTCACAGACAGGCATTATGTCTCCATTTATTGCTTACCTACTGAAGCTACCTCATAACATCCCAATAAACTGTTACAAACAAATTTTGTATATGGCATTGTGCTTCCAAGACTGGGAGTATTATCATCATTAGGGTTTGCTGTATGCAAGTAAGATGATCTAGAGGACCAAATCCACCTGGGCTGCTGGCTTGCAGTATACAGACTGGTCTTTATATTGTTAACCTCTTACCTCAGGGCCCAGGGTTGTTTGATTTTGGTTTTCTGATGTAGTATTACCTGGTACAAGTGGCAGTAAGGAACTAGTCGTTAAGCTACGTGACATGAAATTTTCTTCGTCATGATTATGAAGAAGTTGAAGTGTTGCTGTTGACTGGGCAAATAAAAGTGGTTTTTCACATTGATTCCAGAAAGATTCTACATATAAAATTCAGTTCATTCTCTTTAGCTGGAGAAGAGATGTTGACAGTATAATGTATTTTAATTCTTTATATTATGTTTCACAGGAAATTATTTTAATTGTTGCTTCCTCAGAAAATATTTCTAGGAATGCACATCTTTCCAAGAAATAGATTTGATGTTCTTGTGACCCTACAGCTTCCACTTTGTATAAAAATTCAGGAGCTTTACTAGCCGTGACATGAACTTGTGAAAATGAAATTACAAACCACAGCTTCTAATTGTTTCACCCAAATTAATTTCAAGTTATGTTCTGGGTCTTAACATTCAAAATTTGAAATTCAGTCTGTCAATTCCAAGATAAACCAATCAACAAGGAAACAAAAAGTACATGACTTGTGAAAGTGACAAATTAAGTCTAGATCTCAAATTTCAAGTATTGGATGTTCTCAGAGTTTCTAACAGTTTATAAGGAAGAATAATTCATAAAGTAATCTACAAATAATGCAAATAATGAATCCATTTGAGATTTTCTCGGTTGACATACAAACATTTAATGATCACAAGTGGTAGTGCTGTGAAAAACGTATTGTGCTTGTATCTCTATATAATTTGGTTGCCCTACAAGCTGTTCCTTGCCCTCCCACATTGCTGCTGTTTTTCATGATGCTGCTTTCTGCATTGGTATAACACTGTTGTTGGAGTTGTGCCCTTGACAGCAAGGTTGACCCTGACCAGCAGGTGAAAAACTTGTTGTTAACTATCCAACCCCTAATATTTATAATCATAGCAAAGATGCCATCTTAAATACATACAAAAGAACTTAGAATCATAGAATCATAGAATCATTTAGGTTGGAAAGGACCTTTAAGATCATCGAGTCCAACCGTTAACCTAACACTGTCAAGTCCACCACTAAACCATGTCCCTAAGAACCACATCTACCTGTCTTTTAAATACCTCCAGGGGTGGTGACTCAACCACTTCCCTGGGCAGCCTGTTCCTTTCGGTGAAGAATTTTTTCCTAGTAGCCAATCTAAACCTCCCCTGGTGCAACTTAAGGCCATTTCCTCTTGTCCTATCACTTGTTACCTGGGAGAAGAGACTGACACCCACCTCACTACAACCTCCTTTCAGGTAGTTGTAGGGAGCGATACGGTCTCCCCTCAACCTCCTTTTCTCCAGATGAAACAACCCCAGTTCCCTCAGCCATTCCTCATAAGACTTGTGCTCTAGATCCTTCACCAGCTTTGTTGCCCTTCTTCGGACACACTCCAGCACCTCAATGTCTTTCTTGGGAGATGTTGCTTGATCAATCTTAGAAATTGATCAAGCAAGCTAGTTGTTCTGTACCTGGAAAATTGGGACCTCTGCATAAAGCTCCTGAGAGTTAATATTTCCAGCCATTCTTAAAGCTTCACTCAAACTTACTGTCTGTGCACATTGTTCCTAAATTAATTAAGTCTCAAAATTGTAACAAACATCTGATTTTACATTAACCACATCCAATTACTGCCCAGGTCAACACTGAATCAGATTCAGCTAGCTCACTCAGGTCCTTCATGATTTGCCCCAGATCCTATTTTCAGCTAAAATTAAAAAAAAGGAGCCCAGGACATGGATCTTCAGGGTGTTGCTGATTTTGGTGGAAGAAGCTGATAAATAGTCAAATCCCTAAAAGGACACCAAAAGAGAAGCTGAAGACCTGGGGCTCCTGAGGAGGGAAGGACTGCAGACATCAGCAGTATATTTTACCATCAGGGACGAGGTGCTGTAAGCCAAGCAGTGTCAGACAAGTGACAGAGGGAGTCTTTGCTTAAGAGTACATGGGCAGAAAAAGGACGAGGATGGGTAAGGGATTTGGTTCTGGAGACTGCTTTTTTAGGGTGAATTAGTCATAACCCACATATCTAATTTATTTGGGAATATGTTAAGTTAACATTCCCTCAACAGAAATAAATGATGCCAAAGATTGCCACTACCACCCCGACCCAGGCTGGCGGCGGACGCCAGCCTCTCCTCCTGCAGCACGATGTCTTGCGGGCGTGTTACGGCCGCAGCTGTGTTTCCCGACACGCTGCCGCAGGTGGAGGTGCCCCGAGGTCTGCCCACCCCAGTGCGGGTGAGCCCTTTGGCTCCGTGCTCCACCCCAGCTCGGGAAGACGAAGCCCCTCGCTGAGCAACGGGCTGTCAGTGAAAATCATCCTTTTTTTTTCTCCCGAGTGACAAATACGCTTGTCTTCTCGGGCACCACGTGATGAGACAGTAGTAAGTAACTCTGCTTCAGACCAGACGAAGGCACAACCATTCATGATTTTCCGATTTTTGTTACATTAATTTGGGGGGGAGGGGAAGCAGGGCAGAGAAAAGGCTTTGAATCCAGACAGACATGTGTGCTTTAAATTATGTTTTGTGAATTGAAGCAAGGCAGATGCTTCCAACAAGCACACATTTTGCTGCTGTTTGCAAAGCAGACACACACTGGCACATGGTTGTAGGACATGAATTATACTTCTGTGCTTCTGATTTGTAACCACACCTGTATACCCTTAGAAATGCTAATAGAAAAAATATGAATTTAGGCACAAAGGAAAATCTAATAAGAGGAACATTTGAATGGCTAAGGAAATGTCTATTCCCCCCCATACCCCCCCACTCATTAGGACTGGAGGAACATGCTTATAGTAATTAGGTAAGATTGATTTAGAGGCCGAACACCACCCACAATTTGTGTAGTCTGGGGTCAGGCAGGCAGCTGCAGAAACCGCTCAGCTAATTATGAGAATTCACTGTTCGTTAATAGAATCTCTCTCCACAAACAGCAGCTGTGTGTTTGCTCACGCAGATTATTAATTCTGGCCTTGCCTCAGCTGCAAGTTTCTGCTGCGTCGAAAGGAATCCTCTGATAGAAGTGTCAGTTATCACCCAAGCGATGCCAGGGGAGAAAGGAAAAGCAGAAAGAAAGGAGAATATCTTCTAATCACAGGTGGATAAAGATTTTTTGCAGATACCTTCCTTTTCTGCCTCTTACTCCCAAACAATTAAATGCCAATTTTGGAACTCATTAATCTGTAGGCAACCTAGCGAGATCTAATTTATACCTGTCAGGAGCAATGGGCAGCAGCTAATAGGAAAATAATTGCAATATAAGTCTGCTTTCCCACTTGATAGTATGCTTGCTTTTAATGACAAACCTTTGATATGGCAGCATCAGAACATTATAAAAGATACTGTCTACGTCAGACCTACAGCTAGGTGCATCCTCCTCTTAGTGACATGTTTAAAAAAAGCAGTGCACACTTGTATTTTTCTCAAAAAATGAACAGAAGCAACTCAACAAATGTGGCATATGATCATTTGCAGATATAAACTTCAGCTTCCTAGCAAATGAGAAAATAAGGTCAGCTTTATATGTAAGACACCATATCTCTCTACGTAGATAGTTATAAAATATGCATATCAACGATTTGCTGTAAAATCAAGATTTGAGTAAATCTTGGCTCAGTCAAAGTAAATGCTGAAACTCATATTCATGTTAATAAGGACAGCAATGCTTCCTAGGTTCTTAAATTTTATAACCATATAGAATATTAGGGCTTTTTTTGAGAGCTGAATTTCCTCTCTGGATTGTATCTGTGTCATAGGACGAAGTAGCTGGTATTCAGGTAGGGTCCCATCCTGCAAAATTCAGAAACATTCTCAGGAATGTTGACATATCTGTGAACAGAAGGTTCCTGTTGTGAAAGATAAAACATCCATATTGTGCATTTGGATGGAGATGTGTGGGAGGCATGCAAAATATACCCATTTGCACAAGTAAAGGGGAGCAAGAGCCCCATCTTTACATTACGTTGCCTTGTGAAATAGGTACCTGTCATGTTTGCTTAGACCATTTAACTAGACCAGGATATAAAGATTTTCTTTGCAGTGTTACAGAGCTCAATTTAGTGGTGAGTGAGCATCAGTGTGAGGAAACACAACTGATACAATTATTTAGCAAGAGCTGTATTCTTGTAATAAACATAGCATACTGTTGACCATTGGAAAATTAAACTGTTGGGCTGGTGGTATCCAAACCAGATCCAGTTAATCCCAAGTGTGTCTCTATTTCAACACTGTAGCAAAGTTGCCCCAAATACAAACTTGGTCTAATGTGTTTTGCTGCTTTAAATGTTGGTACTCGGAGAGAAGACAGCATGGGTCAGTGGACTGTGATAATGTGATATAAAGTCCTCTAACAAATGCTTTTGAAAAAATGTTTTTTTCCTACAAAAGTGAAATGGAAAAAATCCTCTGTGTAAACGCTTTGCGGTTTTCTTTTCATTAAAATAAATATTTCAATATTTGATTTAGGATTTTTTGAGAATCTCTCAAAGTTTCTGTGAAAGCAAACAAAAATGTCCATGTTCACTCATCTTTTTTCATGAGGGAAAACATCATTTTGTGGCCAGCTCTTTCTTGCTGAGTCCTAAATTTGTAATTTTTCAAATACAAACGCAGCCCAAATTGGCAGTTGAATCGTTCCAACTTCCCCTCAAAACCCTAATGTAACTATTTCATGATAAGTCTTGTAGCTACATGCAGGTGATTGCACAAGGAAATGCCAGATCTTTCCAGACATCTTGAGCATCCGTACATATCTGGTCCTTATTAGCAAAGACCTATTAACAGAGAAGCTTATGATAACTTTTTCACTAGGAATGACCTTGCCCTATTATTCAACACGTAACAACTTGCACATTTAAACCATTCTTTCTTTCCTTCTAAAGTACTGGTACCCTATTAATAGCAATGAGGCATGAATCCTATGAAAGACAAACTGTAATTAATTTTCTGCAGCGCTTATGCACATCAGTGTGATTACTGTTGGTAAGTATTCAGGGATCAGTAATGACCACTCTGAACTTTTGAAAGTAATTTGTGTGAGTGAAGGAATAGCTGCAATAGATTTGAATGCTTTTTCTATTACTGAATGTTTGTCATTCATGTTACACTACGAAAGTCGCCTTAGGAGATTTGCAGGTGTATAAAATGCCTAAGTTAGGTCTGACTGTGAATTTAAAGTGTATCAGAATACCTACCCTCTGGGATAAACCATGGGTTTGGGGTAACAAACTCATTTATGTTAAAGCAGGAAAAAAGAAAGTGAGGTTTGAATAAGTACAAGACAACTAAAAAAACCAAATTTTTTTCTTGTGTTGAGACAAATTACAAACTTAAACCTGGTTTTTGTAATGAATTCCAAGTTGGTTTTTTTAAGGCAGAACTTAAAGGGGGTCTACATGGTGACTAGTTTTATATATTTGAAGGACTGGGAACATTGCATAGCTTAGTCACTTATTCTTTACCATGAACTTACATATGTAAATGTGAAATAAAAAATCCTTGTAAAGCCAATCAGCTATTTCAGAATCCCCACCACAAAGTTAAAACATCAAGATCTTAAAAAAAAAAAAATAAAGGCTTCCCAGGTCTAATGCAGTAACAGAACGATAAAATCATTTAGCTTGTAGATTGCCATTCCTGTGAGGGTTTTTTTAGCATAGGTCAGAAATTCAGCTGCTGTTCCAGTTTCTAGGTTCATGAACGTTGCCAACATCTTATACCTTAACCTTCCATTTTCCAATTTTTGTTCTGTATTTTTAATTTTATTCTTTGAATTTCATTCATCCTCTTAGAAATCAGATTTGACAAGACGACCATGTTAATTTTGGTTAATGAATATACTAACAAAAAATATCCCAGTAGACCACAAAAGGTTTACTAAGAAAGCTGTCTATGTATTAAGAGGTCACAAAATCATTCACTATTTTTTGGTTTGAGGTCTTAAAAATGTCCTCCAGCCACAAATTGCTACTGCATAGAGACAGTTGAGTTTGCCTTTGTTGATGATATACAGCTTAGTGTGGACAAAAGTTAGAACTTCCTTACAGAGAGATTAGAGTCTAAATCTATCAAAATGGGAATCCCAGTCCAAGGCCAGCTTCATTTACTAACATGGGAATCTAAACTCTCACGTGGTTGCAGTCAGTTCTGTCAGTCTCAGACACCCTGGACCAGCTGCATGGGATACCCTCACGCTACACGACCATCTGAACGAGCCAGAACCATAAGCATTTACTGACCCTCTTAGAGACTGGCCAAAAGCATGAATCTCCAGAGCTGGGTCTGCTCTAGCCCTTTCATACATTGCTTTTTCTTTTTCAGACTTTCTTTTCTACCACAGCTTTCACTGATGAACTTGTGGCTTCATGCAAAAAACTCCTTCTACCCCAGCATAAGAGAGGCTGGGAGGTAGGATCTATTGCTGGGCCAAGCACCCCCTCCCAGCCTGTCCTTTCCTGCAAACACAAATGTTGTTTATTTTTGCCAGGAGACATTTGCAGGCACAGACCACAGCACAACTCTGACGTTCCAGTTGCTGGATTGGTCCCCAACGTGGATTGGGGCCAGGCCAGTGAGGGCTTGTCTGCATGGACTCTGATAGCAATGTATACTTTGTGGACAAAGTCTCTTTTCTAACATTTAAATATGTCTCTTCCAGGGCTCAGACTTGCAGTAGTTTGTACTGTAGCCTGGCTTCCCTCCCTAACCATTCCTTCTCCTTTCTCCTTGCATACCTTTCCTTGCCGCTCTCCATATTTCTCTATTAGAGTCCATCTTGCTAATGAATTAAACAACACCTTGCTTTCCTACGCATGGTCAAACTACTCAACATATAGCACTCTTTAGCAGTTTTTAAGAGATTTCTAAGGAATTGCTTACAGTTGCACCAGGGCAGTGTCGGAACAGCCTTGAGTTGTTTGGGAGAGGGAGCAGGTAGCCAAGAGTTTCTCTTTCAGCTCACATTTCTGTGACTTCTAAGTAGAAAGTTTAATGACTTCTTTTTCTACAGCCTTGAAACTTTCCAACAACATATCACTGAGTTTTATCATCATCGCTCCCATTTAGATGGTCAGGGATTTGAAACGGCTGCTATTACATGGTTTGCAGTTTTCATGCCAACTTCTAAACACTGAAATATCTGTTTGTGCAGTAGTTACTATATATCACTAATACATGGCTTAAAATGTATGAGAGCTATTTTTCCCAATAGGAACTTATGTAAACAAGTCTAAGGACATATCATACTCTAAATTGTAAAAAAGAGATAAATACTGCTGAATTATGATGTTCTGCTTTTCCTATTATATCAATATTTTTATCAAGTGCTCAAAACTGAAAAGTTCCCAGAAAACCTAAGCCTTTCTATCATTAACATGTTATGCAATTTCAACATAATTCATTCCTATTGGAAAAACACTGTGAAATAGAAACTGTTTATCACTTCACCATGTAATCCTTCTCTGATTCTATTGCAGTACTGTTGCAACTTTGTCAGTGTTACTCCTTCCCTTAGTTTCATTTACACTTACAAGTATTTTTACTTAGTGTGGGTTTTCTAATACCAACATTTGTTGTTTGTGCATCAGGTTGCCAAGCCCGTTATACAATGGGAACAATTTCAAGATTATAATGATATCCCCTGAAATAAATTATTTAATATATTTCTTGAAAAAGGAAGTAAAGAAACTCTTCTGGGTAATTGGTGTGCAGTAAGCCACAGCACCGGTTGTATATTCATTTTTCTCCAATGTATGCAATTATCCACTCAGCCTGTATCCATTAATATTATTTTTCTTTCTAAGCTGGAAGTATATAAAGCCATTAGAAAATAATCCAAAGAATTCTATTTGCTGAATAAATTTTAATTTGCATGGCACCAGGAATTTTTTATTAATGGGAAATAAATTATTGCAATCTTATGGAAGGCGACAAGTTAATAGCTTTGTGAAAAGTAATGGAGAGAAAATGATCTTGAAAAGGTCAGGTCTCCTGTCACAATGTCTTTATGCACAATTAAAACAAGTCAAGAAAGTGGCTATATAATCAGGACCATGAATATGCATTATATCCTAATGAGAGTGTGAAGATGGAGATGGGTTAGTGCTAAAGTCATGGTGAGGTGGTGACATAAAAATGGTAATTTGTGATGTAGTATTTAACTACGTGCTTCTGTTTCCTTTGGGAGAATTAACTCGTTGCTACCTGGCTATTCATTATATACCTTTACCAGTATACTAAGTGAGAAGAGACTTCTCTGCAGGAGCACATATACACATAGGATGTGATTTACCCTTATATAAAGACTCACCCCATAGTTATGATTGTAAATCACAAAATATGTCTCTGATATCACTGCAAGAAGAACTCCAGAATGTTTGTTATCATTGCATTTTTAATTACAGAAGTTAAAAGGCATTTTCACATCACATAGTTGATTTAATACACCATGGCTCAACTTTTAGAAAAGTATCTTACTTCCTAAGGTGCCTCTGTGCCAGGGAGGCACTCACTTCAAAGTGAGAGCTATCGTAATCCTCCACGGCTCTGGCAGCATCCGTGCATGGAGGAAGAAGTTCTGCCCTTCCACGTGCATGTTTTACGCTGCTCCCCTCTACTTCCTCTCAAAAAGAAGAGACAGGACTTTGCAACAGTAGAAGAGGAGGATCATGCCTTTGTTTGTGACTACACCCCAGTTCCTGTTAGGAAACCTGTTTTGAAATATGCCTGGCTAGAAATAAGCATCTACAAGAAGAAATTAACTTACCTTCTTAAGCACTGAATTTCCTCCTGGTAACGGCTGTTTCAGTGGTCCCAGTGCTGCTAATGGGTGCTATTGAGTCATGGCGACTATTCTACATTGTAATTGAAAATCAGTATGAACATTCTGATTCAGTGGTCATTTAATAAAAGATAATGGTCACCGAACAATGATTCTGATTAGCTAATGGCAATTTAAAGGTTTATAACACCTCTCACAGCAGTGCTTATTTGGGTATGCTATTAGAAGTTATTCCCTAAGAGCTTGGTTTATGCTCAAAAATAGGAATAACTAGGGGGGGAAGCAGATGCAGCTGGCATCCTATAATGCTCTGTTTGGGTGGCAGAGTCGTATTCAGTCCGTGCTGATTAGATTTCCATAGATGGGCATTCAGCCCGTAGCTCTTCCCATATATTGGCTCACTTAGTCTATACTTTTCTTGTTTGCTGCTTGCTTCTTTGCCCATCATACTATAGGTTTCTTAACTATATAATCATCGGATATTATAAACAAGAATAGAATTATGTGCTTTTGTGCTGAAATGCTTGTCAGGATTTCTTTATACTTTTGGTATTATGACATTAAGCTCCAAAATTTACACAGTGAGCAGAAAATAGGCTACATATACAATTTACACTTTCATGTCCTGTCCGGTCACCAAGGGTCAGTGAATTAAGACCTGTCACTGGCACCCTCTTTAGCCTTGAGCAGGCTTCACTATCTCCCTGTTTCCAGCTCTTCCATCTCTAAGAAACCAGTCTGGATGTTCCTTATCTGGAATTAACAACTTTCAGCCTAATTGTGGCCAGAGCAGATATGGTACGGCACCCATGGTTTCCTCCTAACACAAATATGAGAGAGTTTCTTCCCTGGGATCAGACCTCGGTAGCATTTGTGGCCATTTAAAAAGCTGAGGCAGCAGGTACAGGGGTGCAAAGTACCTGTGGCACTGGTGGGGTTTGTCACTACAGGCCCTCAGTAGACGTTTCACTGTACATATAGCTGTGTATTTTTGTTTCGATGTTGTCTCATAACTGTGTGGTTGATCATGGTGTCTCTGGCCTCAGTCCATGTCATCAGACCTTATTGAAAGAATCCAGGCTTTGAGGTTTCCAAACAGGTACGTGGAGCTCGAGCTGTCAGTTTAATGTGTGCTTTGAAGACGGAGGGCAGTGCTCTTATTGAAGCTGAATCAAGGAAACTGGTAAAAGTGAAGTGGATGGACTTGGAGAGTGAATGGTGTTTAACTGACTCAGCACTCTTCCAGAGGTCTGTGAGATTATCTGAGGCTGATCTCCAGCCTCAGAAGGGCTTTCCATAGACCATGTCTTCGTGGTACAATTTAGCTGCAGAAGTCCCTGAGCAAGTAAATCTTCAAGTTATTGATTTTAACCATTTTACCCAGGTCTGGAAGTAAGGCAGTCACAGCCAGAGAAGCAGGTTTTATTAACTTGGAGTGAGAGCCAGACAAAAGGTGTCTTGCAAATTCTTGACCCAGGCTGGCATAGATGCAGGCACACAGGCACTGTGGGTGGCTCAGCACCCCATGCACATGGGCAACCCAGCAGAAGTGCCTCCGCTCTCTCTGTCTAGACAGGCCCCTTGCTGCAATGCTCCTTTGGCTTCAGCTTGCTTTACTGATGTGCTTCAGGATGTGGACAGGGAGGAATGGCTGCTTATGCCACCAGCCCCTGCCTCCCTCCAGCAGGGCAGGGTAAGGTACTCGTTGGGTCCCTATCATATTATCCCAGTTTGAAAACCAAGTCAGTACCCTGAGAATTGATGGACAGATTTTCTAAACATCGACCAGTCACTTCAGCAATGGGCTCAAACTTGCTTGGAGATGTCTCCACTACATGAGATGGTATATCAATATGCTGATGAAGGTCAGCTGCATTTCTCATTTTCTGCTGACCATTTGGTTTACGTGCTGTTGAAATACTTGGATGGTATTTTCAGGTACCTTGGTTTTACTGTGGGGAAACAGAAGTCTCACCAAGTAATGCAGATGGGAAGACATCACCTGCAATACTCACACTGCTGGTTTTGAAATTAACTGTGGCAACTCAGGGGAAAAAAAAATGCAAATGTTTAAATGGATAGTTCAAGGAAATCTTTCAGTTTTGGTACAGTTATGGTAGAAAACAAAGAGGACAATATTAGCTACATATCAAACGCCACGAAATAGATCTTTTTTCTTTGCAGTTATGATGGCTTTCCCTCATGTTAAATCTCATTTTGAATTCTTGCCATCCTAACTAGAAGAAGTGATAGAAAGAATCCAGAGGTGGCCAGTGAATATCCCTAGGATGGTGGAGAGGCTTCTGTGAATACCAGGATGGTGTGTTGTTTCTGCTGCAAGTCTGTAAATACCAGGATGGTTTGTTGTTGCTGCTGCAAGTGGTAGAAACAACAGTAACATGCATAGCCCTGGTGCTTAAGAACTGCAGTGATGCACCAGGACCCTGAGCTTGAGCAGCATTGTACGAATACTGTACAATACATTCTGAGTAGATGTACAAAAAATGTTATGAGCTAGGCACAGAAAAAGGGTGGATTACAAAAGACACATAACATTCTTTGAAGGGTGAATTGAAAATTAAATTAAAATACCGTCTTATCAAAAATGAGGAAAGAGCTAAAAAAGTTGTAGGGATAAAACATTTAATCTAAAACAAAAAGATATGATTTATGCAGTATGTGCTGACCTTGTGAAACTTATTGCCTCAAGATATTTTTACGTGAAGAGTTTAACGGGATTTTTAAAATTAAGATTAAACCTTAGGTAAAAGGGAACATGTGTGTCCCTTAAATGGGTAAAAGAGAAACAGAAAAGAACTTCCCATTAGAGTATCTTTCACAAAACTTCATTCCAGCAACCGCTGCCAGGAGGAACACGACTGTGAGCTATTTCACAGTGTCAGCACCTATGTTTCTATACAAAAGAACTGTTCCTCATTCCCTTCTTTCTCTTTTCCTTTGCCAACAGCCCCTCCTCAACTTTCCCAGCACATCATTTTCCCTAGTGATGTAGTTAAATTTTTTGAATGTACGTGAGGGGGTGTAAGGTGACCTGATAATAGAGAGGGGCTAGAAACCAGGAGAAGGCTGATAGCCAGCTATCTTGAAATAGCAACTTGCCCTATCTCTATTTCATTTACCATTGAACTTCTGACATACTGCCCTGCAATTTCCACTCATCTTTTTTCCCCACGTGCAAGTATAAAACAGCTGTACTTAAGTTGTGTCTTTTCCCTCTAGAGGAATGCTTTTCATGTTGTTTCTAAACCTCCTCTCTTTCAAGGTGAATGCATGCCAGTTAGGCACAGTCAGAGGCAACAAAGTGCCACACCAGTATAGAGAGCTCTCAAGAAAATATTGTGATTACTAGGGGATCCTTTCCATGGGTTTCAGCTGTCAAGAATGACAACATCCTCTGTGACACAAACTTAGATTTTTTTGTTTTAGCACAAAACAAAGTCTAGATTTATTTAAGATTAATAAATAACTTAGATTTTTAGTGCTTGCTAAAAATTTGTTGATGTGCTCAAATATTTTCTAGTGTTGAGGTCTTGAGAAATGCCTGCAAAAAGGACTTATGAAAATAGCATGCACAAGCTAAAAAGAAGAGTGTGTGTGTGTGTTTGTGTGTGTATGCATGCATACATATACATGTGTGCATATATATGTGTGTGAGTGTGTGACAGTGTGTGTGTATACAAATATAAATTTCCAGTTCCTGGCTCTTTGTGAGGAACTAATTCAGTCTAATAGATTAAGTGTTTGAAATCTGAAAACAATGTTTTGATGGTCAGAGCAGCAAAAGGGGAAGGTGTTAAATATGGCTTATTAGCATTTTATGGAGAAAAAGAAATTCAGAATCCTCACGAGACCAATAGAGAGAGGGAAAAATACAGTACACATGTAAATTAACAGCCAGCAATCCTCGTACCTAAGGAAATATCCGCAGGACATCTTAAATCATCTAGAATTTGGGTATACTCATTAACCCATGGGAGTTAACCATCTGGCAAGTAGAATACAATGCCCTAACTAGCGTTGTTGTGTTGTTGTTTTATAAATCAGGCTGGATCCAACAGTACTGCTTGCTGAATGGAAAGTATATAGTCATTAACATCATGTCCATTGCCAGATCACAACGCATAAAAATTATATCTAGCACAAACAAGGAAGTCATCCTCAAAGCATTATTACAGTGTCCATAGCTTTGGTGGGAGATGTGATACAATAACTTTGTGTTTAAGTACATTCCTGTAAAGATTTCCCCTTTTAAAAAGTAATGACAGTATTTACCAGCACACATGCACAGATTGATATCTGATATCAAATACCGCAAATATAAAACAAATGCAAATGATACAATGCCTTCTCTTTCTAGATTGTATTTTGAGCGAAAATTAATCATATAGTAAATATGTAAATGTTACACTGACATGGACACAGAAAGGGGTATTTATTAAATTTTATTGTAATTAGAATCAATGTTGCTATTTGGACTTTGTCGTCAACAGACAAAACCAGCAACCATTTTCCATTTATGTGCATGAAACATCAATGCATCCTCCTGAACAAGGTTTTCTGACACTTGTGAGCAGCCGAAAAACAAATTGGGAGTGCCCACTGTGCTTCTCCATGAACCATCATGGGCTTGGAGGAGGCTAGCGTGAGGTTGGTGGCAGGTCTGAGACCTATTTCTAATCAAGCACAAGATAACTGAAATCATGTTCCATTGTTTCCAAACATCTTGTCAAAGAATTCAGAGAATTCAGGTTTAATTTGTGTTTGTGTGTGCCTGCACACATGGGTGTGATCAGAGCCACAGAAGAGAGAGACAACCCTAAATACGGGAAAACATGCCCATGCCTCGCTGTCTTCTTCTGTCCTGCTCCAGGAATAGGGACTGGAAGGCCATGGTGGCATCATGGTCAGCAGGTTCTTCAGCAGGAGGTGAAACAAGCCTGGTGGAGCAGGGTCTGCCCCAAGCACAATGAATCTTGTTATGGTTTTGCTTGTTGTCACACCCTGTCTGATCCCGTGTCCACCCGGTGCCTCACAAGCATAGGACAAAATGAGCTTCCTGGCCCCAAAAAGCTCAGACTCTAAGAGAGGATGCAGGAGATCAATCCAGACAGATGGACAAAAGAATACATGAAAATAATGGGAAAGCATTGATCTGAATGATGCACAGTGAGCATAATATACCAGCTACCAGAAACAAAGGGAAAAGCTGAATACAGCAAGTGCTACTGTGAAAAATGAAGAACTTTGTCTTATGGTGACCGTACGCAGTAACCGCATGACTAGAATTTCATTCCTGACACTGCCTGTAGTCTTGATTGGATTAAATTTATTTTTAAAGACTTACCCCATTTCCCCTCTCCCCATTTCTTTTCCCTCATGATGTTGCCACTCTATTAATAGCCTCCCTAGTGAGATCCTAGGGCAAGAAGTGAAGAAAAATATTGAGCCAGATCCTCATTGGTATAAATTAATATAATTCCACTGACCTCAAGGTATTCCACTAGAGTATCCCAGTGTATCTAATTATAAAGATAGGTTAACTTTAACTAAGCAGCAAATATATTATCCAAATTGGAATTTGTCCAGGATTTGGTTTTGGATACTTAAGTCATTAGTAAAGCTCCACAGCATCTTCAGTTAAAATTTATCTTCAGAAAAAAAAAAATCCCATTTTATCAGAAACATATCACATTTAGTAGGAATATCTGTTGGAGCACAATGCAAGGACACCCGTTTATTATTTACTGAGAGAATAGATGGACCTTGGAAAATCCTGAGAACTTTATGTTCAAGCGTTGCTCCAACATTCACCAATTTACACAGTTAATGCAGACATAGCAGGCCCCTCACAAAAGTGATTAAAAGCAAACAAGTGCAAACTGTCTGATTTTGTGAAGTGTGACTTTTCGTACCATGCAATTTACTTGTTATAAAGCTATGGACTTGCTAATAGGATCGTCACTCCAAACAGCACTTACTAGAAATCTCACTTTCCATATGTCAAAGCTGTAATGACTTTATCCCACAAAGAACTCACTTACATGCTTTACTTGTTTCACAGACGTAGTTTTATGGATCCTCTTTAGTATTTGACACTAAGATCTCCAAAATCTGAAACACTCAGATGATCATCTAAAGAAGCACATTAGAGTTCATAGTTTTTCAGAAGTATTTCTCATAAGCTTTTAGGAGGAGAATTAACAATGTTAGTGGAGTTGACTGGGCTTTTAAGATTTGTCACTAATCTATTTGTGTAAAGAAGGATCTTGTAATATTCACTGCCTGCACAAATATCAGTTGCCTGTTCTTATTTTAATCTGCAAAATGTATGATTGAGAAGACAAATAGAAGCCATAAAATGGGAAATCACTTTTCCAGTGAGTCTATAAAATTAAAATCATTACAACCTAAAACTGTTCTTAGGAAAATAGGTCCTGGGATTTGAATATCATAAAAAATCAAGTGCATTCTGCCTTCCCCAAAATAAAAGGTCTAAGATTCCCCCGAGTCCTTGGATCTAGCAAAGTCCTTCTCCAATTCCCAGAGTACTACGACCTGGATGCTTTTGGGTGCCATCGTTCTTCTTACAGCACGGAGTAACTGTCTGTAGTTGAACCAACATACCCTCCATGAAGAGAAGATAATACACCTGCTTCATCTCAGCACTGAGGCGGGGATGCTGTGGTTTCTAGAGCAAACACTGAGTTCGAACCACCGCAGGCTGTTATGAATGCAATAGGGCATCCTACAGCTGGGAATGTAGTGCACAGCACAGCTAATGGTAAAAATAACTGCTTCTGGTCAAAATCATCACTTCATCTCAGCTCAAAGTTATGGTATTGACCAAGGTAACATTTTTTAAGGGTTTGTTATCTTCATAGATGAATAAGATCAGCTTACAGGAGATACCATTTCTGTAATCTGTACAATTAAGTGTATGCACTAAGAGTGGCAGAAATGAATCCACCTAAATCCCTCAAGGAATAGAGTGTGTCAAGTAAATGTACGAAGAAGGCTAAGCAAAAGGTTTTATAAAAATCTCCTTTAAACCCACCAGGGCCAAGAACTTTCCCTTGGGGTAGATTTTAAATTAGTTCATCTTTTCTCTTTTTCTCTCCTAACTGCAGGGAGATTCAAGAAACCTCCCATCTCCCATGCAGATCACTGAGAGAAGTTGAGAGAATAGAGGAATGTCTGTTCATCTGTGCATAATGCCTGGCTCTAATTTTCTATATAACTGCTCATAGCATTTCTGAACTATTAAGCTTAATAAGGTCTCATGGGTCTGTATGTGTGTGAATGTTTTACCCCACAGAGCTCCTCTAACTGCTATTATGACTGTAGGCTTGTACTGAGAAATCAGCAACCAAACATGTAACCTCCTCATCTTATCCCCCCTACTGGTACAGGCACTACCTAGTAAAAGTGATGGATATCTGAGTTTTATAGATTATGAGTGAGTTTGCAATGGTCTGTAAAGTCACTCCTTGAGGCAAAGAGAGGGGTCGGCTAAGTCTATTATCTGTTTTCCTAATCTTCTAACTTTGCTCTCAAGATCAATCCATTTGCTATAGCACTCATTCTTCCTAAGAGTGATAGAAAGATAGGGCCCCAGATAAAAGTCTTTTCAGAAGCTTATCAAAAGCTGAGAGAAGAGGAGAGAGGAAATTCTGGGAATATATTAGTTTCCACATATAATGGATATGAAATTCAATGTACTGAACAGATACTTGATCTTTACTTTCTAACTTTCACTGTTAAAATTTAGCTTTAAAGGTTATAAGAAGACAAGATCTACCAAGGCCTGGCTATTTACTTAACAAAATAAAATACAAATAAAACAAAATCCAGTAAGAATTGTGGCAGAGCTGTCTGGTAATGTTTTGTATAAATGCTTTTCCAGCGTAAAATAGAATATCCAGAGGAATGTTTTCTAAAAGAAATTTTCAGTTCTACCAAAATATTTCTGGTTTTCTGTTTAAAAAAAGCAAACTACTTCACCGCAGATTGAATCAACTTAAATCAAAACACCTGCCTCTGAACACATTGGCACATTTCATATGAGACTGGTTCAAAATTAAGTTTCAGCCTGCAGAATTGTGCTGCTGCTGCTGTCTGGGCACCTTTCTTCCACTCCTGTTAAAGAAGCAGACTGCTGCTGTTTTCCTTTTAGGCCCAATGTTGGTTTGATGATAGGAAGGACAGATCAGATTCTACCAGGGGAGACATGTATAACTCTGATTAAAAAAATAAAATTCTCCTAATTTTCTAGTGAGTTTTCTTGATTGCAAAGTAGAAATTCGGTCTGTTGGCACAGACTTAGTGAATTGTTTCAATCTCATAGCGGCAAGGAGGAGCAGTTAAGTTCAGTTACAGTAGGATAAATCAATTTGAGCAGTGGATCCGGAAACGTTCAGTCATACCAGGTTGAGACAAAAGTGGACAAGATGCCAAGGGGTAAACCTCCAGCAGGAAAATATCTGGTATTTTCCAGATACCCTTGAGTAAAAGGGTGGTCTAAAGTCTTTGGCGAGCGATTTCTTTTGGAGGATTCAAATGATAATGTGACAAGAGTTTAGTCCAAGCTGCAAGTTAATACTGGTGAAATCTCTGCTTCAGATGCACTTGAGTATGGGAGACGTTAACTTGTGGCATATCATTGCAGACATCCATCCTCATGTCCAGCTGCATTTGCCTGTATGTCCTGCTCCAGCCACCTTCAGATGTCTCCTTAACACTAACTGCTGCTATGCTTCCTAGCACAATATACCGGAAAAACTTTTGCAGCTGGTAATGTCTACATAGTCAGTGAGCAGAGATTTTTGCCAAATCTCAAAATCCCCTTATTTTCCCTTTTTTTTTCTCCATCCTGTTTATCTGCTCATTTAGATAGACCTAGACCATACTCAGTCTCAAGCGTGTAGTTTTCTTATCTGTTTGCACTGTGCGAAGAACAACATAACCCTGTTCCTTGGATAGTCCCCTGGGAATAATGTAAAAGAAATATAAATATGCCCATTTCACAGGTTTGAAAATTTATTAAAGTACTTCCAGATCTTTGTATACTGTAAAAAGTATGTTTGCATAAAGTATGAGAAGACTATTTTTCATCAACCCCATAATTTCACATATGAATTGTCTGTTATCCATATTAGCAGAGTAATCTCTCACTGTCTCTAATGCCAAAATATTTTGAAGTATCATTTCCCACCTTTTTCCTTCCTGTTCAAGAGGGGTTTCTACTTTTTGAATCGTCAGATCCACCTACACACTTGCCAGTCAAGCATAAGATCTCTTAATTTCATTTATTAAAGAAATTAAACTCTTCTTCCCATTGAAATAACTGTTCAACATCCAAACTGCATCTGATTTCAGAGAAAAATTCAGTTTATTTATGCATTTCAGTGATGGGAGCATTTGTACCTGTCTTCATGGTTTACCAACTGTGACTTTCATAACAACCCAAACAGTAACTGCCTTGCAGGACAGGCTCCACTGAAAAGCAAAGATAAAGCCAAGAATTCCTTGCAACTGGAACTCCACCACTACTTAAGGGTTTTTAATTAATTTTCTGAAAAAATACATAAAATATTGCAATCTGCAATGTTCGTTTCTATACAGGCTTTAATGAGAAAGATCCACCATGGATTTTATTTTCTTATAAATATCTATTTAACAGTTGGGCTTGATGATCTTAAAGGTCTTTTCCAACCTAAACAATTCTATGATTCTATGATTCTGTTTGAACTCATTTTAACGTGACTCAGCAAAGATGACTTATTTTTCTGTTAATCCCATCAACCTTTTACTGTACCAACAAGAATACCAGCTGAGAGAGAGAGACAGAGCGCATCTGTGTATGTCTCAGTTGCCGTTTGGAATATACTTTATTGATTCACTTCTTCCATGTAGCTAACAAATACATTGCCAGTTTCCCTAAAAAACAGTTTGATCATATCAAGCAAGCTTTCTTTCCACTGTCATATGATTGAAAATGGTATATTTCTTCAATACCTGTTTGCAGGGGTGGAGCCACAGGCAATCTTATAAATAAGAACTACTTTACTCCTCTCAAAGACATTAATTCTTTTTGAAAGTCCCAGAAATATAAAATGTATTGAATTAATTGTTAGCCCAGAGCTGGATGCTTATTTTAATTAGAATTTACCCTGATCCAAAAATCTATGAAGTGAATAATCTCAAATACTTAAGATATTGTAAAAACTAGTCCAGATTTCACTCCTACAAGTGATTTCTCGCTTGATAAGGAATCAAAAGCTGTCTGGATCCAGATCCCATCTTCTTTCCCAGCCCAAACAGCACACCATTCAAAACCTTGATGGAAGCACAATTTGAGCCCAAGCTTTTTGGGCTTCATTCTTTGTATAATTTTATTAACTTTATTTCAAGGTACTTGAAATTGATACTTTGTCTTTCTTTTAAGTAAATCTGTACAGAGTATAAACTGGCACCTCCCATACTCAGAGCAAATTAGTGACTCTATGGTCTGGGTACCATTCTTATTCTCCAGTATCACCACAGCTAACTAACTGCAGAGAAGTCAAGAGCTGTGCCAGTAAAGAGCATAATAAAGTAAAATCAGCATGTTTTTGGAGAGTCAGGTGTTTGATCTGCATCATTTCTTTAAAAAAAAAATAAAAAGAAAGTGTTAACATAACCATCAAACCCGACTGTCACCTAGTGATTGCTGAATTATTCTCTGTCGCCATTCTAATCCACAGACACCGGGAAGGAAGAAAAAGAACAACACCCCCTCATTCCTCTTACAAAGGCAAATTAGCCAGATTGAAGTCAGCCACTGAAGGAGGGGGAATATGCTTTTGCCATGTCTTCTTTGCTCCTAGGTATGGGTCCTGGCAAAGATCACATCAACAAGATCGGTCCTTCCTGGGGTGCTGGATTTTTGAGTGGTAACACAGAGGAATTGGTATAAGGAGGGCAGTGGTCACATATGCCTAGCTAGATCGCAGGAGGAAGCATATGGCTACCATTTGTTCCACCAACAGTGGTGTGCACACACCGCGAGCCCACAGAAGGAATGCTATTTCGCTCAGCCAGACTTCCTCGCGGCTCTTCCAAGACACCCGTTTCTGCACGCCTCCCGGGAAGCGAGGCATAAGCTGGCCAAAACACTCCTAAGAAGAAAGGTTTCTTAACAGCGCTAAAGCCTTTCTCTCTTGTCCTTTACTAAGTCAAGTAAGTGCTTTGTGCTACATTGCACAGATGGCTTGATGCTGCATGTGCACAAGTACAGCTGTTAGATTTGGGGTGGGTTACACGGAGCTGGCAACTCCACGTTTCAGTTGATATCTATGAAATTAACCAGCAGGCAGATTTTTAGGGAAAGGAGAGGAATTGCTGTACAATATTTAAAAGATAAGATAGATGCTCGCATCTTTAGCACTAGATGCAAGACAATAATCTTCCCCTCTAACAGATCTCAGTGCTTGAGGCAAAGACCCTATTTTTTCTCTTTGGTTTATTTTCCTGACTCTGTCACTCACACACTGCAATTGGGTGTCAGATTGTTTAGTCTAGAATCAGGACGGCACAAGTGCTCTCATGTAGAGACTCTATTTCTGGTTGGCTGTAGATCAGCTCTTGGTCTTTTTAGGAGTTGTGTGAGACAGAGTGAGCTAGAAGGCAGGCAAAGGTCAGCGCAAAGCGGGCTGTGCTCGCTGGTGTGTGTATTCCAGCTAACCCAGGCAGGTATTTGTGTGCTGCCCCTGCTTCTCACCTGAGCACACGCAGTTTCTCACCCCGGCTTAGCACTGATTTCATCCCAAGCAATACGGCCACCTGCAGCTGCAGGTAAGTGAGACCATCTTGTGAATTTCAGAGAGAATATATATTAAGCCACTTGAGTGCCATTAGTCCTTCGCTGCCATCCCCACAGACCCCCTTCATGCCAAGAGGATCAAGCTCTCCCCACCTTACTGAGAAAGAACCGGAGAGTTGTTCAGAGTACCTCAGCCCCCAAACTTTAAGGCACATGCCTTCAGCTGTTGTAGCGTGGCAGTTCATCAATATGTCACGTACTGAATTTGCAACGTGTCTGCTCTCACTTAGCCTTGACTAACCCAGGTGGTCAGGATTCACATTAACTGTTGTGAAAGAATATGTCTATTCGCATGTTTTATCCCACTGATAATCAATCTAGTGCTAGGTTTCACTACAGCAACTTCGTAACAGTAGATCACAATAGTGTTTTTTTAATACATTGATGTTTCAATGGACCTTTAACATTTCACATAACAAACCTATTTTTTCCCATGTACCTGTATACGTTTTTTATTGAAACTAGATACTTTTTACTATATTGTTTTGTTACTTATTAACTTGATGTAGTTAACACATTCTTTATAGGCTCTCCTGTGTTCTTGATCCTCATCCTGCTAATTGTTGTAAAGGCATTACCTACTTCAAGTAACTGACAATCTGTTACTTGGGTAGAGGAAGAAATTTTTTACAATGAGGGTGGTGAAGCACTGGAACAGGTTGCCCAGGGAGGTAGTGGAGGCCCCATCCCTAGAAACCTTTAAGGTCAGGTTGGACGGGGCTCTGAGCAACCTGATCTAGTTGAAGATGTCCCTGCTCACTGCAGGGGGGTTGGACTAGATGACCTCTAAAGGTCCCTTCCAACCCAAAGCATTCTATGATTCTATGGTTCTATGATTCTATGATTCTAAAAATACTTCGCACAGTGCTTCAGAAAAGCAGCACTGAAACAGTTAATTCAAACATATATGTGGCCAAGGTTACAGCAATGCTTCTGAACTTTAGAATATCGTTCCCAAACCTTGGTAAAAAAAAAACAACTGAAGGAGCATACCCGCAGGGCTGAACATCAGTAAGCAGACATAGAGAGAAGATTGGCATCTACAGAATATAAAACAAGATTTAGTACATAAGGTGAAAGAGGTATCTAAGGTTCTCAGGGGACAGACTATTTCAGTCTTTTGAAATAAGTGGTTTAAGTCTTCAGCTCAGCTCCCTTTGTAACAGAAAGCTTATGTGTCCTCTTTGAGTTAGTCTATGCAGTATTACAATCCAAGTACATCTACTTCATAGCATACTTTGTTGCTATACATGAATGTAGTTACATTTTTATATGTCTTGTATGATTTTATTTTTAGAAAAATATTTTAAATAGTGTGTATTTTAATGGTGTAATTGAAATTATATAATAACAGGAAAATCAATAGGTAAATAATAAGTAAAGCAATATAATTTAAAATTATAATTGCAATAAATTCTTCAATTCAACAGATAGCAATAAAGTCACAGGTTTTGCTTCCTCCTTGCCTGTACCTTGAATATGCATCATCACATACAGCTCTATGTTCCTACCTTTCTGACTTTATTTTGCACAGGCAAAGTGACTGGTCTCTACTAAGACTGAAAAGATAATCACCAGCTTTGGTTGGCTTTGGTCCGTGTCTTTGGTATCTTTATTGCAGTGGTGACTCGGCAAAAATTGTTGTGTAGAGAGCATGAAATATGTGCTTATCTAGGTTTGTGAATATTGCATTTGAGGTTTTTAGTCACTTGTATTTGTTAACACCTCATGCAGGCTGAAAGTTTTAGATCTGATGTATAAGTGAAGTTTTAGATTCTCTTGTATCTCAAGGGGAAAAAAAAGAATAACGTGGACAATGCAATTTTCAAGAGCTATATTCTTGACGAGGTTATTTAAGAAGGACAGAAAAAACACTGTTTCTATGCTCATGAAGGAAAATATACCTGCATCTCCATAGCAGCCATGATGTGACTCGTTGGCATGTTGAAAGTAAAGCTTCATACACTGTCTTAGAAACTCAGCCACTGTGAGGATCACACTTGGACCTGAATCAATAAAGATGACAGGACTGTTCATAGGATGAGTGAGTTCAGGATGACACCCTTCCAATACAGAGTGAAAAGGAGACATTTGTTTTAGCTGACAGGAAGCCTCAATTAAAATAGCCTCTGTCTTTCCAACACTTAGCTGTGGGAAGTCATTAGTCATCCCAGACTTTACATCTGACAGTCAGACAGTACCAGCTTTACTAAGGAGCAGGTAACACAGGTTGAACTAATAAATATAGTGCAAGTACATGCACCATTGGCATCCATACGAAACCCAGCACGGATCCAAAAATAACAGCAATTATCTGTGGCAGCAAGATCAAAAGAATTATTGACTGTTGGTGAAATCCCTGTTATCCCCAGACATGGACTTAGAGGGCACTGATGGATGGCTAAACCATATAGGTAAACCACTATATGTTAACCTTTCTGTGGACAGGTTACTTTCAAATCTCGTGTAGGATAGTCACACTAACTGATGTGAAGGGTAGCTCATGACGTAAAATGTCAAACCATCGTAGTTTCCAGCAAAATGGATAATGACGAATTACCTCTATCACAGCTTCAAAGGTATGACATTGTTATTTACAACATGTGTCAAAGCTATCTCACTTTTGCTGAATTGTCCCATCCATCTGAACTGCATTGGATGCATAGCGGCCAACCCAGAAACATCACCACCATGTATGAACACTTTGTGTGTTTTGCATTGGAGGTGCTTCAGGTATTGAAGAAGAAAACTGTCAGTCCTTGAGTAGGCTTCAGGGATACAGAGAACAAGGGAGGTCTGGGCTTTGGGGTTTTTTACGAACTGAGGAAGAGAGAATTGTTGAGGTGATCCTTGATACTTTTCCAGGAATTTTAATCTAAACATATAAAATGGGATATTTTGCTGCAAGGTCTGTGACATTCAGAAAGTGCAAGCAGAATGCAAGAAAGCAGAGGACGATGTTCTGCTATGATCCAAGCGAGTAACGTCAGGGTTCGTGCCTGTTACATAGGAGGGAGGCAACCCTACTGAACTTTGCGTCACAAGGGCCAGTCTGTAACAAGAAAGGGAAAAGCAGAAACCAGCTTTCTTCTCTGACCAGAAGCAGCTTGCTCCTGCTGTCCATCTTGAATTTAGACAGTAGTCTGTGCCTCAAGAGTGCCTCAGAGACACCCCTAGCCAGGCATTTTTACTTTCTGTATGTTTTCCTCTGTCAGTTTGTTACAAGATATTCTCATATAGCCAGTCCTTTTCTGTGGGGATTTTATCTATTGCTATAGTTTTAGTTTATAGTAGTTTATATGTAGTTTAAAAAGTTAGGAAAATTAAAAACTGAAATGTAGATCGTTTATTTTATTACAGACTTTTTCAAATATTCCTTTTCTCATGACATCACAACTTGTTATGGAAATAAATGTGACATTACAACTGTATTTTGTAATAACTGGGAATCAAGCAAAAGGAACTGACTGTTTCTGAAGATACTGAGACACTGTTTTCACAGCATTAGCCTAGAAAAAATTTGGATAAAAGAAAAAATAAAATCATAAATTATTTTAATGTTGTTGAAAACAAATACTGTTTTTCCCATTTTATCACATAGTGCTGATGGTTCTTCAGGGCAGTAAATCCCTTTCTAGCTCAAACAGCCTACATGCACGTATCTGGTAAAGGTTCACTGAGACCTGCCCCATTCCTTTAGCTGGGGTTGAATGTCACCAAAGGGGTTTTTGTAATAGAGGTAAAAAACAGAACTCCCACAAGAAAATTCTGCCTGTAACAGTGACTCTCTGCGGGAACATTGCAAAGTCAAATGGGCATTGAGCTTGCTGTCACTGAACTGGGTTTTACATAAGACCCAGACCGAATTCCTTTCTGATATGTTACTTCCTTCTGTAACACGTATCTATCTATTTCAAAGACTTCTGTGAGGGTTCAGTGGCATTTTTGCTTGTGTTTAAGCACCAGTGTGGCAGGTGTGTAAAGAATGGACAGAGAAGATGGCATAAGCAGTGCAAAATATCCTGAACAAATTCATTCAAAGTATAAATGAACAGAAACAAGATTCAAATTACATAAATTGTTGTGACTAGTTATGAAAGTTCCAATTAATGTTGCAATCCTCTTGACAGTGCTTAAAAGTCACAAAAGGCAGGATTCTTTTGTCTTTAATTTTTAGAAGATTAAAGTAAATAAAATAACAACTGACTGCCTCAGACATACAATGAGTTACTGCATCTTAATGATTTATCAGGTTCTGCAAGCCATGGTACCTGACTCTCCCTGTGCTGTTAGCTCATGGCAAATGTGAGGAAAAACATGGCAGTTTTAATTTTACCAAAAAAGGTTCATTATGTTTATGCACTTTACCACATATCCATGACATCAGACCTGGAGGGTGTAAGCATCATTACAGTGGCCCAACAGATGCATGGAGCCTTCGAAGAACCTTCCAGCCTTGGCAACTCATTTCTGAGCCATAATTACCCAGCTGCTATTTTAAGCACTGCGGTGCTGCTATGTTTTGAAAAGGGAACTGAAAAAAAATGAGCAGGGTCTAGCGTTTTATGTGCCCGTTCTACAAGGGACAATAAAATTCAGCTTCAGAAAAAGAAGGTGACAGACTGACAGACTAAGCCAGCAGGAAGAGTAGAAAACCGAATACTAAGGTGTACACGATGAAAGACAAAAATGGTACGTAGGAAGTCCCGAAGCTTCTGAGGTCTTAAAGGGTGGGTAGATCCCCTCTGTCATCCATTAGGTAAGAAAGCCAAATAATGCTTTACTTTCTGTCTCAATTAAGAAAGAATTGCACCGTCTGTATATGTCTGTGAATTATTATTCATGTATGCTGTATTTTACATATATTTCATGTGGACTAAGTGCCTTCAGGTCAGCAGTATTTAATATCTTTGGCTGTTTAAGTTGCTTTTCTTTTAGAAACTGTCAACTTGAAGTGCAAGTGTGACCTCATACATGCGTAAAGTCAAGCCTGTGTTTAAGTTTTTATGGGATCAGGTCTTTCTGTAATCTTTATTATTTATGAAGCAGAAGTCTCATAGTCAAGCAAATTCACTTTGCATTCTCCACATATTTTAATGCAGGAATACTGTAGAATCGAAGCTTAAAAAATATTCTCAGGCTTGGAGGAAATATTTTCTTTCTAGATCAATGTTGACCTAACAGCTTTATTAATTTATCAAGAGAAGATCTATAACCCTATTGTAACTTGCCTGACAATAAATACTATGGTAATTTCCAAGGACAAATATTCTTTTGTTGATCACTAAATACTAAATTTTTAGTCACTTCTCCCTCTGGATTAAATAAATACTATTAGTTTTTCAGTTGTGTATAGTAAATATGGATTTTAAGGCTTGTTTGTCTGCATTTCTTAAAACATTTATGAACATTGAACAGATGAATTTGTTTTAAGCATATTTTTCATTTGAACACTTTTCCCTCTGGTTTTTAATATGGATACCGTTCATCACATATTGAATAAAGCAACTTTTACTTTATTTAATGCCTTGACCCAAATCACATTGTCTCCATA
>VYZW01033099.1:88785-99830 GCA_013401315.1 Balaeniceps rex | reverse complement strand
TATAAACTCTTCTTGAAAAACAATGCGTGTCTCTTGTTGGAGGACTACACAGTTCCCATGTAGGCTGTACTTACAGACATTGCCCTGACTATTTCCTTAGGCCAGTTTCAANTACTATATGCATCTTACAACCAGAAACAAGCACTGTGCATTTTTTTAAATGAATCTATATTCTTCTTCAGTGGGGTGATCTGTTAGAAACATTTACTAAAAACTAGATAGGAAGAAACGTCAGTGTATATGCAAGCCCCAGCAAGTATAAACTCTTCTTGAAAAACAATGCGTGTCTCTTGTTGGAGGACTACACAGTTCCCATGTAGGCTGTACTTACAGACATTGCCCTGACTATTTCCTTAGGCCAGTTTCAATATTTCTGTTTGTTTCAGTTACGTTTCACGTTTCAACACTAGCAATTTTAAATAGATAATTTATAAAAGTAGAGCAAGAAAACGAACAAAACAGGCAATCTTTTATTTGAGAAGATTAGCCTGTGAATGTGGCCTGTAAGCAAGCAGCTGTGGAGTTGTCAGTGTTGTATAAGGAGGAATACAAACTCCTGGGCAGAATATTGATGAAAAATTACTGAGATGTGTTTATGTGACCTCAGTAAAATACATCTGCAGGTGAAGTAATATAAAAGATATTGCAAACTTTTTTCCCAGGGCTCAGAGCATAAAAATAAATGTTTGCCTCAGGTGGTATGCAATTACCAGATATGGAGTAAGAAACTCTCTGATGGGACTCAATTAATACAGCAGTCTGAAGTCCATCTCGTTGATCTTACAACATTTTTCTAACAAACTGTTAAGGTATCCTCTTGGCCTTGATTACTTGCCCTAACTGGTGCTCTGTTAAATAAAATGGCATTCAGGACTGAAAAAAAATTGAAGGTGGTATTGTACTCATTCCTATGATGTACAATTTAATGTCCTACATGACTCAGGCAAGACGCCTACATTTTTGTTTGTTTGGTTTAGAGTAAAGAGTAAAACTATGGAGATGATAGAGAATTTATCTAATCAATGCAGTGGTAAATAAAAATAAGGAAAATCAAACAATTTCACCTGCAGATGAATGTCAAAACTTATTTGTCCCTCTTCAATGAACACCCTCGTCTACTGAGGACATTCAGGCTCATGTTTTGTACTAAAACCATTCTCTGCATTAAGCCCAGTATCACGTAGGATAGCATGGTACTAATTAATCTTCTGTTGCCTTTTATAGAATCTTCCAATTCAAGATCTTAAAGTCCTTCATGTTGGTGTAGTAATCTTCTGTATTTGCAGTGTTTCCAGTGTCCCACAATAAAGTGTTGCTAGAATCCAGAATAAGGGGCTGAAGCTCTTGATCCAATTCTGTTATATGGTAAAATTACCGAATATTTACATGCAGGTATCTACGTGTTCAATTTACCTTCCAAACTTTTGNCCTATCTCGAGCTTTTGGGATAGCCGACACTAGTGAAAACATGCATCGCTAAAGTAATAAACATCCTTGATCTAGTGAGAAATATGGATTGGGAAAAATATTCACTTTTTTTTATATCTCTATTTTTAAGTTTCCACAAAGTAAAACATGGAAAAACTTAAGCTTTTGTTGCCAAATTCTGTTCTGATATGCACAAACATGACTCTCATTGACCTTTTGAGGAAGGGCTATGGACTTTGAGCACAGCACAGAATAGCACAGGCTTGGAGTGGGAAAGTTAAGTAACTAATAGGGACTTCAAGATATTTATTACCAACTCAGAAGTACTTGATGAGCAAAAAATGGCCAGTTATCTCAACGTTGGGGTGTGGAATAGATAAAGACACAGTAAAAAATCTAAATCAGCAGGATCAACACAACATTACAAAGCCAAAGAAATAGGAAAATGATAAAAAAGGTCAGCAAACCCAGAAATGTCAGGAAGGCAACAAAAGATGTGACAAAAAAGGGTTGAAGACTGTGAAGACAAAGTAGGACTTTTATAATTATGTCAGGAACAAAAGGTCTGTGAGAGACTGCTTAAGTCAAGGGAAGTTGTTCATGGATGCACTAGATAGTTCTGGGAAACAGAGCAGTTCCTTCACCTCAGCGTTCACCCGGAAGAAAAGGGAAAAATCTGCCAGAACCAAAAAGACCTTTTTGTAAAGCAAAAAATTGAAAATTCCTGAAAACTATGTCTGCCCACTGCAGCTGACAGAATAGTATAATGGCTCAGCAGAGCAGTCCCAGGGCAGCTGGCATCCTCCCTTAGTCCCCCAAAAAGGTAAAGATGGCAAGTGGTGACAGGAGGACTGGCAAGAGCCTACTGCATTATCTGTATTGCCACAACACAGTATGGGTCATACCCAAAGAGCAGCGCTCTCTTCCCTGCCTCCATGCGCAGTGTGTATGGGTTTTGGTTTTGTTTTTATTCATTTTTTGTGTGTGTGTGCAAAGCCTTTGGATTTAACTTTAATTGAAGTCCTCCTTCTGCTTGTTTTCCTTATGGTCTCCCCTTTGTGTAGGATGTTTGCTTGCTCTTACTCGGGCAGCACAGTGTGCTCAGAAAATGTTGCATTTTACACTCAGGGCCAGCATCCCCATTTGTCTAGGCTCTGTGCTTACCCAAAAGCTCTGGGGCTCAGAAAAACAAGGTTATGTTACATTTATAAATAAAGCTGTGCATGACTAACTTGTGCATCTGATGGGGGGAAATGAGGTGACACTTGAGGTTGCAAAGCTCATAGTCACAAATTGAACAAGGTTAATGAAATTGCACAGGGCAAGAGAGTTTATTACTACTGCTGCTCCTGGACCATCATCCATGAAGAACATGACAACAGAATACTCTATTTAACCACGGGATAGGTATGGTTCAGGCATGCAAAAAGGGTACCTTTTCTTCTGCTTGTATGACAACCCTGATTTGGAGAAAGCACTGCTAGGCATCAGCACAGAGGCAAACAATTATTAAGTGAGAAGGGGATGCTGCAGTCACTAGCCAATTCTTGCTGGCAGGAGGTAAAGCAAAGGTATTAAAGCTTCCATTAGCATGACCCATGCAGTACGTGCTTCTGGTCACTGACCAAATCTAAAGTCTGCTAAATCTGTAAGCTACTTCATTGCATGACTTACCAAAAATGTCCACTTTATTTCATAATTAAGCTGGCCTAACTTTAGTTTCTGATTATTAACTCTTTGGTTAGCAAGGCATGTCTCAAAAGAAAGGGGCCAAGTAGACTCCTTCTATGCTTCGTGAACATCTTTCCCCTGGAAATCAGATCAAGATCCTTCAACTCTTGTAATCTAAATTGCTGCTCTTTGACACTTGTTTGGCAACTGAGAAAGGCAGGATTCAAAACAGCATCTTAGAGGTGAAAGGCTACATATCCTGTTAGTGGGAAAACTTTCATCTACAAACGCAATGGTATTTGTCAAGAGGCTAGAGAAGATCTGACATCAGGAAAAGCCTTTGTGAAGTCCACCATAGTAACAGAAATGTATTCACCTTGATTTAAAGCATTTTTTTCACAGTGAAATCTAAAAATGGCGCAAGACTGGGTTATAACTTAAATGCAGGAACTGTGACAAATAACAATTTGTATGAGGAAATGGAGGTGCCACAGGGATTGGGTTCCGAGGCAAACCTGTCTTGTGAAAAGGATATGAATTTAAGTAATGGTCAAATAAACCGGGGAATTTTTGTTGGTTTTTTAATATTGCCTTTAAAAAAAAAAAAAAAAAAGATAAATAGCAGAAGTACAGGACTGCCTGACATTCAAGGAAGGCTTGCTTGATTAATATACTGAAGAAATTGCTGAACAGTTTATCCCTGTGAAAGTACTACCTCTAAGATGTTGCTAAGATCAGGAAAAATGTGGATTATTGATTACCTTGCCTGTGAATCAAACCTGCAGGAACGCAGGAATGAATATCTAATATAGTTGATCCTGTTTGACTTGGGACATTTTCTGAATTTTTGCTCTTGAAGCAATTCACTTTTAATAAAGAGTTACTGGTTTTGTTCTGTTTGTTTTTTTCCTTGCTCTGCTTTTCTCTTGTAGGGCAATAAGAACTCAATTAAATTGCAGTCTGGTGAGGATTTCTCTCAAGAAGGCTGAGCTGACACAGCTTAAATGCTGAGGAGCTGGAGAAGAGCAAAAAATTGCATCCTTCCCAGTACTACTTGGTTGGTACCAAACAAGAGTTGTTTTGTCACCCTTTCTACTAGGCTCCAGCAGTAGCTGGGGCGTCGTATGCGCACAAGAGGAGGTCAGGCAGTTTGCTGAGCTTTGGTTTTTTCTCTCTGAAATCATGGCCTTCCTCCTCCATTGAACAGAGGTGGTCAGGAGTTCCTGGAGCAATTTTCCAAATAAAAGACCCTTTTTTGTAATCCAAATATATTGCAAGAATATTTCAGCAGAACATGTTTCGTGTAGTGTGGTAATTCAGATTAACATGCTGAGAGAGACCTGCAAATAAGCAGAGACTGGGTAGAGACAGACGGCATCACTGTACCCCATGAGGTGACCCAGTCGCACTAACGTAGAGGTCACAGTCTCTGGCAAAGCTGCCCATTGAAATCAAGCACTTGCACTGAATCAAGCAGGGCTGGGATTTAAATGAGAGACCTTTCTTAGTTTATTTTCTTTCTTTTCCTGTGCAAATGCCCTAAATATTTTGAGGCATTTCTTTTGCTGCCTTTTCACCAAAAATAATCTCATCTTCCATTTAAAAAATATTGAGTTTGTCCATGTATGGAAAAGGAAAACTTCTATGAGATCAGAAGTTTCGTATTTTTTTACTAAGCTCTAGTGCTAGCAGTACGATGCAGAAGAAGACCAATGTTTGTGTCTTTAAGCTTGTGCCTGAATCTTCATCCCAACAGATAGTTCAGGTAATTTATTAATTGTAGGTATTTTTAAATGAAGTAATAATGCCATCAGAACACCATAAATTGCCTTTACCTTGCTCCCCTATTTGGCCTCTAGCGCTTTCCCTAGGGATGGCCTTACCATACGCAGCATACCCTGAAGAAATGAGCTGAACATGGAAACATCCACGCATTTGACAACTTGTGTGTGGGACAGCATCGCTGGAGGAACATGGCACCAGAGCGTTCCTCTGCAGATTTTAGGGATGCTTTCAATGAGAAAGACCCTAAACATTCCCTTCTCCCTATTTTGTAGTTCTGATAAAGCAAAGCATTTGCTGCAACTTGCCTTCCTCGCATCTTCCTGAAGTTTGAGAAGCATTTACTCTTCAGCAAGTTCCTAGTCCAGGATCTATACAACAGAAGCTCCTCAGGGTTTCCCCCCACCTACCCACCACCATCAGCAGCTTGACTCCAGGTCTTCCCTGCAGGCAGCTGAGCGCGCTGGTGGAGATGGGTGCATTCACCCGGGTGGAAAGAGGAGCACTGGAAACCCTTCCTCTCCCAATAACGCCTTTTTGCTACCACCTAGTGGACACAAGCAGGTGTGATAAAACAGACTTTTGTAGAGAGGTGAATGTCAGTAACAGGGAAAGAATGTGGAGAACTGTGTACAGAAATTTCCCCTGAATTTCTCTGCTGTAAGATTTTGCTTTGCTGTTCCTGGGCCCTGACCCTGCTGCTCTTACTAGTGGTCCATGGTGCAGTGCAGGAAGGCCAAGGCAGAGCTGTCTCATGTTCTTACCTGAGATCTGCCTGCCATGATGCTACAGCTCCTTTATCTGGTACTCCTAGGTGCCTGATGCTTGCTTGTGCTTGGCTGCTTTGGGGTGATGCATGCTGTAAAACTGCCTGAGATCCCAGAAGGTCCCTGATACTGTTTATATTGAAGGAAAGACCACAGTTGTCTTCTGACCCTGCACTGGGTTTCATCAAGAGATCAGAGGAACGTTTGCTTAATGTCCTAGACCACAACATGAGGGCCACATTTCAGGAGATGTCAGTCAGCAATAGCAAAACACTGTAGCAACTTGTCTGAAGGCCACAGAAGCGTACGTCAAGTTAAGAACCTTGCTGTGAAATGTGGCCCTTGGCCTAAAGAGATTACCACCTATCAAATAGAGACAATATTTTTGTCTTAAACTGGATGTATACACCAAAACTGTAAGTGCAATAAAGCATTAAAAGAAGCAGTTATAATGAAGCACCTAAGCATTGTTAGATGGAAGTGGCCTTGGAAGCCTTATGGCCCTGCTAAGTTTTGAGGAGGGGACGGGAGGACCAAGGCTGTGACCTGCGAACGTGGATTTCATTTTTCTGCAGTCAGCCAGGATTGAAGAACGTGAAAACATAGAACAACAGGAGAGAGCATCAACTCACTTGTGAAGTGAGGCTGAGGTTGTAATATGGCAACTAAAGACAGACCCAAATTGTGATCAGTCTGGAGATATGGTACAAGTTCTTTTGGCTGTATAGTCTGTAGGTAATGATGCATAGTAAATACAACCGTAGAGCTGATGCCATTTTGTTCAGTCTCTGAGGATTTTTCTTTTTCAGAGATAAACACAGACACTGAACTGAGCCAACCATATGAGTCTTAGCATTAGGCCATATCTTCCATATGGAATATCAGGCCAGATACTCGGTAATGTATGTATATGCAGCTATAGTGATTGCTATGCACCAGCTGACACCCACTGAGAACCTGGTTGGGTCTGTCCTGTTGATTCTCATTGGTTTTGTTGTTTTACTGCATGCTAACAAATCTGGGCAACAACAACATGCAGCAAAAGCAATGCTGGGATAATTATTTGTTTGTTCTCTCTTAGTAAAAATTCTGTTACTTCACGCACTTCTCTACTTAAAATCACTTTTGTTAAAGAATGTGAATGAGTACTGACACCCAATGCTTTAAAACCGTCACCAGCAGAACACCTTATTTTAATGAACACAGAAGAATTTTTCCTAGCACTTCAATTTAAAATGTTGATACTGAACATTAAAAAAAAAAAGTGGATAGAATGCCAAATTTCCTCTGGAAAGAAAAAGCAATAGTTGGAAAACCTGAAATTGAACTCTGAAATCCATTTAATGAAACAGGCATTAAATATACAGGAAGACTTGATCCATTTTTGGCTCAATACATCACATAAAGTTTCTAAAGAAAAGGATTTTCTTGGTATTGGTCCAGAGCTCCCATTTCTGTATCCCACGGTCTGGAGATCACAGTAATATAAATCCAATATATTTCACTCTGTTCATGCATGGGAAGGAATTAAAAACAAATTGAGATCTATCCAATCAGTTCTACAGCAAAAAAGTCCACCTCCATAAATGCATAATTACAGAGTCTCTGTATATGCAATTTTACTTGTGTTTTATAACTTATTTACCCCAGAACCACAAACGTATGTCCATCCCAGAAGGGAAACAGGAATTAGAGAAAGAGGGAGTATATATTCATCTAATGTAATGTAAATTTTACTTCAGTCCCTAATCCTGGAATTAAATCCCTTCAGGCCTCTGTAGTCAATCCACAAATATGTCTTTGGGAGATCAGTGTCAGAGCTGGCTGTCTCTGCAGCAGGGAGAAGGGAGATATAATCTAAACTTGTATTGTGCAGCTTTCTAATGTTAGCTGTATGAATTACAGAAGTGAAGATTAAAGCTGTCTAGCTCTTGGGCTCGTCAATCAGAGAGTGGGTTTCAGAAAACATATGTTGAAATTCAGTGTGCATGTGATGAAAACCACACTTATTGAAAGAGAAGGTATATTTTGAAAGGTGAATCTTAACTCGCATAAGCAGATGGCATAGATTTAAAATTTCAGTTCTATTTAGATCCCAGAAGATAAACTAATCTGGATTGTGGAATATTACAGTCATTTACAAAACAATAAAATAGAAATAAATCACAAGGCAGTCACAGTCCTTCTAAAATGAATTAAAAATTATGAACCAAATATTCTGCCCAGGCAAGATAAAACTATGGAGATTAATACAGCAATCTTTAAGGTAATAATCTAAAATGACAGCAGAGGGTGCTATCATTTCTCCTTAGGTTCATGGTGTCATAACTGAATCTGTGGCTCTCTTCCCCCTTGTGCTGTTATTCTCAAGAACCTTAAAAAAACAAATTCTGAAATTCAGTGGAAGTTATCCAGAAGGGAGTTAGAGACCACCGATGGAAGAAGAAAATATATGCTGATATATATTTAAGGCCAGAACTCAACTTCTAAATGTGAAGGCTCTGCAACAAGCACTTTGCTTTTACAAAACTAAAATGTAGTGAATTTTGCTGTTGTCTGGTTAAATTTCTCTTTTCTCTAGAAACATAAATGACAGACCTTTTAATCTGTAAATATTTTTCCCTTATGAATTCATACCTTATCTGCTACAGATTTTTGTCCTTACTGAACTGCTGAAACAGAAATGATAGGATAATACTGCTAAATGTTCACAATGTCCTGCCTGTGAAAGCCACTTAGTCATGCTTGGGAAGAAGTGACAGAGGAACATTTTGCATCCTTTGCTGCCCTGTGAGATAAACAAATGACCTAGAAACAGTCCTCAGTCTTTTCTGCCATCTGAAATCTCTACTTAACCAGTACATATGAAGCATGGTTTCCCTGGATTTCGGCATTTTCCCCTTTCCTTTTGAAGCTTGATTGCTCAAAGTGTGGCCTATGAGGCCCCAGTCAAGCAAAGTACTTAAAAATTCTGGTCCAGTTTGACTGAAGTGAACAGATAGCCCAGGCATGAGGTTATATGCTGAACTTGCTGCTGGGGGTGCAATGCTGAGTGCCTTTGAGGATAAGCCCAAAAATGCCAAAACATCGCCCATAGTTTCCAAACCCACTAGAGGCAGGATGAGTACTCCTCATTCTCTTACTGCCCTAGCACCAGCCAGACCCAGTTTTGAACTTTACTTGTCCTAAATAAGTAGGACATAAATATGCATAAAGTACAAAGTTTGTGGGGAATATTTACAGTATAATAAATAGAATAAATTGTCTGGATCTGTCACAGTGAAAAAATAAGTTCAGAAGTTTTTGTTGTTGTGTTGTTTTTAAGGGAAATAATGTGAAGCGATTTTGTGTGAGGCCCACAGGTCTCATCAAGCAGACAGCAAGGTATGAGTTCAGTTCAGTCCGTCAGGAGATGTAATCCCAACCCCAGTGTAGTCCTGGCAAAGTTGCCACTGACTTCAGTGGGATCAGGATTTCACATCGCAGGGTCTCATCAGTTCAGGAAAGCTGAGGGTCTGGCTTGGTGTCTCCATTTCTCTCAGACCTACTGGAGTGTCTCTGTTCTCACCTCCACTGTTCTCACATGCATTCCCTTGTTCTTCCCTCCTACCTGTGTATTCATCTAGTCCCAACTTGCTGGGTTTTACACCTAAGATTTTGTGTCTTTATCACTAACCAGAGGAGACTGCTGCTGAGTCTCTGCTTGATGTGGTGCTTGCTATGGGTCTGCAAAGAACTGTGCTGTTCCTGGGCTCACAGTCAGCCCCAAGCCATGGAAATAACTTGAAGAGAAAATGGTAACTGGTGGAACACTGAGGATTTTCCATTTTTGAGGATGTTGAAGGTAGGCCTCTGCATTATATATTGGATTCTGGAGTTACTGAATAGACTTTTTTTTGCAATTCAGGGTTGGCAATGTCTTTCATAAGAGTTATCAATCTGTTTCAACAGACAACAAAGTTGCCTTTTACTAGCTTTCCACAGTTAGTAAAGGCTGTTTTTCTGTGAGTCTTTTATGGATTTAAGACTTAGATCTTGCTTCTCTTTTCCCATTTTGCCTCACATACATAGTCTTTGCTTCCAGATATTTATTCCATTTATTAGAACAAATATTGGCATGAAAAATACTCTGTCTGTGAATTATACCCTATTAAATTTAACCTACAAAGCAAGGAACTCAGATTCTTAAGAGCTCTGTACCACGATTGCACCTTTTACTCTGGTTGTACCCATTTGTGTTCCTGTGTTTTCTTTACAGTCATGAAGATAAATTTGTTGGTATTTTCTTAATGAATTAAAAATCAGCTTTTGGGGGGTAAGATCCAAAATAGCATGTAATTACCTAGAGTGGAGCTGAAACTTCAATTAGGCCCTTACACACAGATCAGTTGCACTCTGGACTCTGACTTGATCCAAAATGGCAGTTTTGAGATGCTAGATTAATAGAGCAGGTGTAGTCACCTAAACATGGGTGAGGGGCTTGGACAGAATTTAGATTGCATGGCTGCAATCCAAGACAGCTATGTACAAAATCTTTGCCCTGGTGATAAGCCAAGCTTTGTCCAGAAAGCTTTCTTGGGTGCTCCTGTGTGTCTACAGAAATGCTGTCATCTTAACTGAGCAGAGCGTCCTCATGTCCTACTTTCTATAAATTTAATTTGGGATTCTCAAACTGCTTATCCCTAGGGATGGTATGTTGTTCTGGTACACGGTTGAGATATCTGACAGCTCTAGATTCAGCACAGAGCATTAAAAAGTAATCACCACTTCCATTAGAAAATGAATGAGTACTTGGGGAATTTTGTGCTGATGGTGATGCCCACATTCTGTACCATGGTATAACAGCTGGAGTATTTCCCAACTGAACACTAGGTTTTTCACAGCTGATTCTGATGATGCACCAGCCTTGACTCATTGCATTGGTGGTATATAAAGCTTTCTGCTCCTGTGTCGTGGTTTAACCCCAGCTGGCAGCTAAGCACCACACAGCCTCTCGCTCACTCCCCCCAGGTAGGATGGGGGAGAGAGTCGGACGGGTAAAAGTGAAAGAACTCGTGGGTTGAGATAAACACAGTTTAATAAGTAAAGCAAAAGTTGTGCATGCAAGCAAAGCAAAGCAAGGAATTCATTCGCTACTTCCCATTGGCAGGCAGGTGTTCAGCCATCTCCAGGAAAGCAGGGCTCCATCACATGTAACGGTTACTTGGGAACACAAAATGTCATCACTCTGAACGTTCCCCCTTCCTTCCTCTTCTCCCAGCTTTATAAGCTGTGCATGATGTCATATGGTATGGGATATCCCTTTGGTCAGTTGGGGTCAGCTGTCCCAGCTGTGTCCCCTCCCAGCTTCTTGTGCACCCCCAGCCTACTCACTGGTGGGGTGGTATGGGAAGCATA
>VYZW01033099.1:69838-81477 GCA_013401315.1 Balaeniceps rex | reverse complement strand
GGCGTGTGGCGGCGGGTCGGTGCCTGACGCCACGTCTCGCTGCTGCTTCCACAGGTCCGTCCCGGCGGGGACGGGGCTGCGGCTCCGGTGTGGGCGCGTCCGCTGCTGCTGAAGGTGCTGCTGTGGGCGGTGCTGCTGGCGCTGTTCGCGGAGCTGGAGCTGGGGCTGCCCTACTTCGTCCTCTCCCTGCTCTACTGGATGTACGCCGGCACCCGCGGCCCCGCCGAGCGGCGGCGGGGCGAGCTGAGCGCCTACTCCGTCTTTAACCCCGGCTGCGCCGCCATCGCTGGGACTCTGACGGCCGAGCAGCTGGAGCGGGAGCTGCATTACCGGCCCGCCGCCGGGAGGTAGCGACCGGCCCGGCGCGGACAGCCGCTTTGCGGGGTCGGCCCCCGCTACCTCCGCCCGTCCGGACCACGGACCCGAGGAGGGGGCGAGGGGAGGAAGAAAAGGGGGTTATTTCTATGCAAAACACCGCTTGTGCCTTACTGCCGGCCCGGTTTCCCCGGGCGCGGTCTGGTCCCAAATAAAGCCGTAGCAAAGCGTGCGCTGTGGTCTCGTTTTCTGGGGGGCCGGGCCCGGCCCGGGCAGCTGTTCTCGCTGCTGTTGCAGCAGCACCGAGAGGCACGGCGTTTTCACAGCTGCAGCTGTCAACTTGTCAGCTGGTGTGTTTCAGCTCCTGCTGACCTTTGCCACTGATAACAGGAAGGCTGGTGTTAGATGACACCTTTAGTAGAAAGGCCAACTGTTTTTCTTCCCAGCACTGGCTAGAATCCTCTTTCTGAAGAAAATATGTGATGCACTATCCATATACCTAAAATGGGCTGCTACTCCTGTTTGCACTCGTGTTTCATCTAACACCTCTGATTTTGATGCAAGTTCCATTTTCACATTAGAGCTTTCATAGTTTGCAGTGTAAGCAAAAAAGATTTATTACTGCTGGCAGGTAATACACATTCTTCTTTAACCATCATTTTTGAAAAAATTTAGGGTGAGTGTGCAGCAGACATGAAAATGCAAGAGGCCCTCAGGCAGAAGGGGATTTGCCCTGTCATTGGATTCAGCCCTTTTACCATCATCCCAAAGTAACAAAAAGTTGCCAACTTGTCTTTCAAATGCTGTTTCGTTATACCTTCTCTAATTTAAGTTGCACACAGTGTTGAGGCTTGACTTACCCCATGTTCTGTCATTTTTTGGGGAAACAAAAAGAAGTGTCCTTTATTGAATTTAATTGGACTGGAAAGAGAATAGAAGATTAAAGCACAAGTAAGATGTTTAACGCTGCTAAGCATCTCTCAGTAGCTCTCCACAGCGCTCTCTTAGCTTCTAGTATTGGTCTCTTGCATAAATTCCAAATGCTGCTATTTAAAGCCAAGCACAGAATTTTTGGATTTGCACATACTCCACCATCCTCTGGTAAAAACCCCTCAGAGTTCTCACTATTCTTACTGATTCCTTCTGACTCTATACAAATAACATGCATTTCAGTTTTGCTTAACATAGCCTCTGCAGGTTCAAAGGTCTTTTTGTAGTGGGCATAGGGTTTTGTTTCTTTGGGACAACCATGAACTGTCAGTCTTTCCATTCTTAGAAAGTTTTCTTCTTATTACAGAGTAGAAGTAGTCAGGTGATATTTAAATTAAATACACCAGTCAGTGACGGAATTTTGTGAGTTCAAACTTTATTCACAAGGATAAAAAGAAACATAAGTGTAATGTTTACAGGGAGTTGATAATCTGACATCCTGTACAGTTAGATTCTGTGGGTGTTGTTTAAAACAAAGAAATACATGCAAATAAATATTAAATATAAGGTAACATCCTTGAAATTATAAAACTTTATAGCAGCAATGCTGGAAATAAAGTTTTCATTTGCTATAAACTCTAGTTACGTTATGTCTAGGTGAATTTATAGACTCTTCTATTTAATGCTTCATGAAACAAGTTATGACAATAAGTGAGCGTGAAGCTGAAAGGCACGAGAAATAAAATTCACACAGTTCACCTGTTCCAGTGCTTTGTGTTGCTTTGCTTATTTCATGCTACTCAAATAAATGCACATTATAAATTCTGAAATAGAGATGGCATGAATAACAACAAAGGCTTGTAAAAAGTTTTACTGAAGTAGATAAAGTATGATGGAGAAATTAGTGTTTAGGCCTTGCTGAAATTATTTCTCAAAATACATGATTACTATAATTTTGCTTTGGTGGCAATTACTTTCACTAACTTGTTCCCTCAGTACTTAGAGGGGATTTTAAAAGGTTTGAAGAAGTGAGAGCTTAATCAGAGAGGAAAAAAAAAATCCACCACAACCCTCTGCTGGGCTAAGATCTCACTTTGTCATTTTTCTCTTGGATTCTAACAAGGCAGACGTTACAAAGGTAGGTTTGACATCTGGTGCTGGCGCTGTTCTCAGGGCCCAAAGCCCTCAGTTCTTAAGTGACTAGGAGGGGCAAAAAGCCTAGTAACTCAAAAGCATGTCAAACTGTTGAAAGAATCTTGTGACAGCAACTAAGTACAGGTTTATTACCGCACATGTAAAAGTATCTGTTCCTATGTCTGTCCTCTTTCGTTACATATTCTTTTTCCAGCATAATAGTGAGTTAAAACACTTCCGTAACTTCCTATTGTCATAGCAAAACTATCATCTTGCTAAAAGCTGCACAAGTAGCAGAAACCTTTTTTCTCAGGTTTGCACACAACTAAGAAGGGCCCTGGAAAACTAGCACCCACTCTTGAATGTTCATGAGTGAAATTATTCCTTCCAGTGTGCAATATCATACAGCTGTAAATTTCATCTGTCATCATGTGCCGCCTTTTCACCTACCTGCGACTAACTTTATCAGTCTTGTCCTATTCAAAGCACTTGAGGGTAGACGTTAAATAGAAACATCAAGCATAACTCTCCACGTACAGGAAGCTAATTCATTAAATTGCAGGACAGCAGTTAACATATGCACATAGCAGTCAGGTATTGTATTGATGGTCGCACAACATAGAAGCTAGTTATTAAATTTGCAGAAGAACCCGAGGTGCTTCATTCCAAGGTCAGCTCTGCAACCGATGTTAGAAAGGGAAGGCCTGGAAATGGCCCGCGTAGAAGCCAGCATGCTAAACGTACATAAGCCAGCCTGAGAACCGTGGTGGATTTCTACAAACATGTCTGACTTCCCCCCTGGAGCTCAATTACAAGCATTATAGCAGAAGAAGGTAACCCATCCTCTCTAATTCAATTCTAACCTGATGATTGCAAAACTAATCCACCCTGTTGGCAATTTGGATTCTAATACAATGATTAAATAATCCCATGCAAAGCAATCTAGCTTCAGGCAGGAAAGATGCTGAATTACATCCCAGAATATCTGGTCCACTTTCTTGGCAATGGGGGATGTGAATGCAAGTGCAAAGAGAGACTTGAAAATTGGGGGGTTTATCTCTGCCGAGTAGTCTAACTGCTTCGCCAAGGAAGTTACTTATTACAAGAAGGCTACAGAGAGGGATATTCTCAGAGCTAGTCTTTGGTACCTTGCCTCTTTGTTGTAAAGGGAGCCTGACTATCTAAGCTGAGTAAAGATATGTAAAGCTTGTTATTAAGTGATGCAATGGATCACGTCCTGCTTTTAAAGATACCTCTGTTTTGTTTCCCCCCTCCCGCCCCCCCCAGCAACTCTTGTAAACATCAGGGAGGGTAACAGGTAATTAGCAGCGTAGATGCATTCACTGCAAGAACCCTCACAGTTTTAAACAGACAGACGAAAGCCCGTTGAGTTTAGGATAGTGGTTTGGGGGGGGGGGAACTTTTTCAATCCCGCTGATGGCGGGCAGGCTGTGGAGGAAGAGGAGGAGGAAGAGGAGGGCAGCCCACCCCGGGCGGGAGCTGTCCTCCGTGCTGAACCCGCGGCCTCCAGCGGGCCTGCTCGGAAGCCGCTTCCCGCCACCGCGAGTGGAGCACCTTGCGGGTATCTCTGGTCTGGAGAAAATGAACAAGGCTGGAGGAGAAACAAAAGTGAGCCCACACTGTGAACTATCGAATCTTCTCCAACTAGGTGAAGTCTGGTCAGACCAGCTGTGGCCACAAGCTGACTTGGGTGTGTTTGCACCCACACGAAGCAGAGTATAGCTTAGAAAGAAAATGTCCTCTTGAAGCACAAGTCATTATCCTCTCCCTGTTAACACCTGTGTGCCAACTGGAAGGGCAGAGTACCATATAAAAATGGAAGGGCTGTGCATTCAGGGGATATTTCCTTCCGTGTTAATAGAGATAACATGCACCTGTTAATAGGTGACCTGTTAATAGAGGGCCCTACCAGATACTGGCTTCAGTTGTTTTTTGTTTTTTTGTGTTGGTTCCCCCCCCAAGTAAAGCTTAAAAAGAACATTCAGAAATGTACAACCATGATACCTGCTGTATTGATAGATCTTCAGGATGCTGTTCTTCACCTACCCAGAAAATAGGCAAGCATATTTTTTAGCTTTGGGAAACTCTTACTACAAAACTGATTCTTCCCTAAAACACAAGTTGTGTCCCACTAAGTTCTTTTTTTCTAAAACTGGTGATAGTGCCTTACCCTATCCCCATAAAAGTCTAAATGTAGTTTTTGGCAATAATCATATTCTGTATCCTTGTAATTTAATCAGTCGATCACTCAGCTCGCCCACTCAACAGTAATAAGCTATTGACCCTGTGGTTTCAGGCTGGATCAATGCTATGCTTAAGTTTTGGACACCTGGAGGCCTTGTGTGCAAATAGGAAGAAACTCTTTTAACTTACTTTAGACGTGATCAATTTTTCCTCTGATGTGTTCATTACATTAGCAGATTGCCTTCCCTAGAAACCTTTGTCCAACAGCCTGCAGGCAATGAGCAGCAGATGCTTAAGTTTCTTGCTGGAGATGGCATACTTAAGCCACTTGCTTGGGTATTTAAGGGTTTTCAGGTATATTATACAGTTCATTGTTCTCAGTCTGATTCACCTGCAGAAATCTTAGCTGAATGTGGCCTGACAAGTGGCAGCGTAGACACTACTGCCTACCGTGCCTCCACTACTGATGCTGTTGGCCGGACACTTCAGAGGTTTCATACTGCTGTCTCTCTGGACATACAAATGTTCCAATCTCCAGCGCTCCCAGCTTTTCCGAAACTCCATCTGAACCTAGCAGAAGCAAAGAAGGAAACCAAAGGAATGAACGTAGAACTAATCAGATCTCTAAAAGACTCCGTTAGAAAAGAGCAAGGAAAAAATAAAGGTACCATATTACTGAGAAAAGCTGGCAATGCTTTAAACCTGCAATATTATTGCCTCAAATTATCCAATTATCTCATTAGTCCATTGTAGGGTATTCCATATTTAAAATAATGACAGCGTTCACTTTTACTTGTAGAAATAAAGCTCTTTTATGCACCAAGAAATCTTATCTTCACTATTTTATTCTAAATTGTATTCAGCTGCAATACTGAATGTACTCTATTCCCTACCAGTACTAACAATTAAGCTGATTTTGCTTATCAGCCATGAAATGACTGAAAAGACTGGCTTCCTGCTAAATACTGTCACCACAGGTATTCTTAAGAGTTCTGTTTCAACTTCTGGTTTGATTTAAACAGTAGTATGTCTTGGGTTATTTTTGTTCTTTAAATATTTTTTTTTTTTATTCCATACAAAAATGAAGATTTATTCAGAATCAAAAAAAACAACAGTTAAGCACGTTAAAGACTGTACTTTTTCCCCACTTGTTAAATAGCAATTACAATATCTCGTTCCAGATACTAGCTTTTTTTAAAGCTACAAAATATGCTCATCCAGTCACAGGCTCTGGGTTAAACTGTGTAACCTCTGTACTCATTTGGAAGTTTATCCAGGGTCTTGTAACTGCTAAACAAGAACAGAATTTAGATCTTCCTGTTCCATGGGCAAAGTTCTTGCCACTTGACTGAAGTAAGAACCTCCATTAGCTTTTAACACATAAGGCAGAGGACACAAAATTGAACCTTTTTTAGTCTAGAAAAAGGCAGGAGTGCAACAACAGTAATCAATACATTACAGTGCGTACTTCAGTCTGGAAGTAAGTTCACTATAGGTGGGTCACTCAAGTGAGCCTTCTCTGGAGAGTTCCTTTTTGTTTCTTTTTAGGGTTTTTCTTTTACTGACCACCAAGAGACTTAATAGGTTGATGGCAGTTCCAGCTCAGGCTTGTCATCATACCCAGGCTGCTGAAACCTTCATACTCTGAGGGAAACTTCCTAGGGAACCAGCTGCTGTATGTCTGTCTTCTCTGCTTGTTCATTGTGAAATACTGAATCTGGGAGGCAGCTCTAAAAAAGGAGCAAAGCCCTACATAACCAACTGTCTTCCCTTGGTGGTTACCTCTAGCAGTGCTTGTCAGCTCTGGGCTACAGCCCTTGTACTGAACACTGTCCTGGTGGGAACCAGCTGCATCTCTGTTTCTGACAATGGAATCTGTCCCTCCAGTATCACAACCAAACGGGACAGAAAGAAAGATGCCGAGGTAGAAGCTTGTATTTTACCGTGGTAACTGTGGGTCATTGTGTCAAAAGCTGCACAAAGACACCAGAAAAAGACTGTGTGTCTGAGATGGCTTGGCACAGAAGAATGAGGGAGAACAGCCTGATGAAGATAGAAAAGGAAACAGTGAAACACAGGGACCATACTGTCTGCAGGAGAAGAATTGACTGTATTACCACCCCAGTACTTGGTACCTTTTGTGGGCAAGGAAAACAGCTAGTTTAATAGGCAGCACTGGGAAAAAGCAGTTGTAGACATTTACAGGCAGATCCTGAAAGCAAGCATGAACGTACTTACTGACAGAATAAGTCAATGAGCAATAGAAATGGGTATGTTAAATTCAAAGGAAAGAAACGAGTCTTCAATCTGGCTGGACATGACAGGCTGTATCCTAGAGCTATGATACAAATAGCCTGCAAGATCAAGATGAAGTGAGTGGGAAGACCTGAACAAAAGACTGTATCAGAGACGATATCTTAGGAATGGATCTGAATGACAGAATATTAGTTTTCTCTCCAGAGGTTAGGAAAAGGGTAAAGAGCAGCTCTGCTGTCTGTGCTGAACTGAGTTTTTGCCTAGATGGCTGTGAATGTATGACTGACACAATAGGTTAAGATTTATTTTGTGAAGAGGCAGTTCTTGAGCACAGAAGTACATCTACAGATCTTTCAGCAAAATAATTAGCCTAGTAACTTCCACGTGTAGATAAGACTCCCCACAAATAAGCTATACAGGGAAAAGGGAACCAAGAACAACATTCCCATGAGAAAGGGGAAGAAGGAAAATTTTTTATGTAGAGTATTTTAAAAGAGAAAGGGAAGAGGTATGAGAACTTGGAAAAGATGGTCATGGAGGTTAAAGGTGGAGAAGGCTTCCCACAGAGAGCAGCTGATGGAATTTAATGCAGCTAATGGGCAAGGACATTGAGAGTGTGGCAATGAATCTGGAGTCTGATTACAAAAAAGTTAAACTTTGGCAAAAAACATCTCAACAAATCACAGTGAAAGGAAAGTAGGTCTGAAATGGGATGGAATGGAGCTGGTGGTGGAGTTCAATGGATAGTCTGTATAGAGAATGAAAAGAAATGAAAAGAAAAAGGGAAAATTGGGCAGTAATTAAAACAATTCAGGAGTCCTGGAGTCAGGACAGATTCTTTAAGGTAGAAGAGAGTGAAGTGTATTACCATTGTGATAGGAAGGCAGCAAAAAGGAGAAGCAAGACTACAGAGAATGAAACCTGAACCAGCTTAAACTAATCATGGTGGAAAGAGGCAGCATCTCTGTGGTTTAGAACATTTCTTATAGAAAGCAACACTAACTGCAGAAAAACTGGTCATAGTAAGCCCAGCTCATTTTGCAAAGAACATTGGTGATAACAGGCAATCTGATGAGAGCCTGCTGTTGGCTTCAGAGCAACATTAGAGAAAATCCAGAATCTTTCAGGTAAAATATGACTGAAGTATGAACATATTTTGATGTTTTTTCCGTAAGTAGATACCAGAAAAGGATATTAATATCACTTCTAGCTTCATTTCTACTCTTGATCTGGCACCAGGACTTGAAAAAAAACTTTCATTCTGTATGGTTAAAGAAAAAGAAAAGGAATCAATGAGTCACAGACAAAAATAAAAATATAGACCATATTGCAAACAAGGATAGTCTTTGGGCACATATAGTCTGTCAGAAGAAAAACAGTTTCTCACTTAGTTTAGGAAAAATTTCTCATATAGTTTAGGAAAGAAACAGAAGAGACTTGACCTAATCAAACTCTTTACACGGATTTATTTTATGGATGCAGATGACTGGGCTTGACGAAATCCTTCTCCCTTCTTTTAACAAGAGTTGGAACAAGCGAAATAATTCACCCTAGATTTTCTGTCAGCTTTCTGTGAAGCTGAGCACATTGTGGTTAGATTTTACGAATTACATTACAAAGGCAAGAGAACTATAGGAACAAGAGATTTGGAGGACCTCTTAGAAATGTAGGTAGGCTACTTCACAGTAAGTTCCCTCAAATGAAACAAGCCTACCCATTTCAGGGTTTGTAATAAAGTATGAGCTTTGCCCTTGTATCACATGGAGGAAATTACTGGGCATTACTCATGAGAGGCCTGGCTGCAGCTGCACAGGGGATGTATGAGGAAAGGCCAAAGGGAATCAAAAGAAATACATGATGCACCAGCATACGATGCTGCATTTCAGGATTAAAGTACACCCGTAAAGCTGTACAAGGGATTTGACACAAATATTCTCTAATTCATGCTTGAGCAAAGCCTGCTGCTACCCACCTCTGACTTTCGTAAGCAGTACAATTAAAACATTCACTTAAACAAAATCTTACCCACAAGCTACAAAAGTGAACAGTCTCCTGCAGGGCTTAATTCAGGATGCCTGCTGCTTTTCTGTTGACTCCAGCCTGGCCATAATGACACAAGAACATTTTTCCATTGATTCTAATTCTTTGATGAGGCCTATCTCTCAATAGGTGATCTTGAATTACCATGTTATGTTTAGAAGTAGATTTAGCGTGAGTGTAAAACACATTGATGTGCATTAAACTTAATAATGTGCTGCCAAATTAGTGGCGTTTGCCTCCCTTGCAAACCTGGCTGCTGAATGAATAACAATAATAATCACTTAGAAGGTAACATGAGAGATTCCTGCAATACTGAAACAGAGCAATACTCTTTCCCCCAACAGGGCTGGATTCAGCAGAAGCTGTAGAAGATGGTACTTGCAATCAGTTAACTCAAAGCCCTGGCTACATTTCTTCTGGTCCTGTGGGAGAGCTCACCACTCTGTGAAGTTCAGTTTGAATGAGAGAGAGATGATGTCTTCAAGTAGCTGGGCCACAGCGAAACCAGACGAAACCAAACTGTACAGGCATTAGCTAGCCAAGAGGACTCTCCAACGTCACCAGCCAGCGGAGCTGAGTTCTCAGAATAAAACGGGCTCTACTCCCACATTCACCAAAACAAGCAAATAAGAAGCACTATGAGACAGATTAAGAAGAGCAGCTATAATTCTTAATAAAAGAAAAGCTCTAGGAGTGCAAACTATACAATTTTGAGCAGGACAACTTGCAAGATTTCACGTCTACAAATAGCGGCCCTAAATTATACTGCCTGAATTCCTTCCAACAACATTTGTCTGAGGAGTTATCCTGTGTAGCTGTACAGAGGAGGGTCTGTAAAAGAAGTAAAAGTCCTGAACAAGGACAATTTAGCAGTTCAAGACCATTTTCAATTTCCTTTTCCTATAGTGGATGCTGATAAGGCAAATTGGAACAACTAGTATCTCTCTTACCTCATTATTGATGAAACAGTAGAGAATTGCAACCATCAGCCCCTGAAATCAACAACAAACAGAACAGCAGTGAGCAGAGCAGTTCCCTCGCTTTGCCAAACAAATTCGCAGAGGGCTAGAGACTCCACACTGGCATGTCTCATATAAGACTGAAAGACGGAGACAATCTGTGGTCCCCGTCAGCTCTGATAGCAAGAGAAGAGGGTTGACCAAACTATGTCTCAAAGCACACAGTCTTAGGAAAAAAGTTACTGTTTTCTTCAACCTGTTATTTTTTTTTCTAAAGATTCCTTTCCCTTTCTTTTTCCTTACCTTGTTTCACATTATAAACACTTCATAAGTGAACAATTACCAGTGATCTTAAATACTAAATAATAAATCTCTGTGCTTGATAAACAGGGAANCACTGCAGACCAGTTCCTGCTGAGAGCAAAGCTCTGTATTCAGCTACTGGCTGTATTTCACCTGGAAAATCTTCTTCCAAACTCAGGAGGAGGCCATGTGCTTTCTTGTACCGGAGATGTCTTCTTGTGTATCCTTTTCCCCATCTGTAAGTNTCCTCACATGCAGTTACAGCTGTAGACAGCTACCTTTCACAGCACAGATTTTCCAAGGAGTATCAAAAACACCGGAGAAAGCATAAGATTTGCTTTCAGCATTGCCATTATACAATTACAGGAAATCACAGACGATTTCATTATTGCCTTGAGGCGTCCCATAGGAAGTAGATATTAATATGTGGACAGGAATACCAGTTCATNCACCTGGAAAATCTTCTTCCAAACTCAGGAGGAGGCCATGTGCTTTCTTGTACCGGAGATGTCTTCTTGTGTATCCTTTTCCCCATCTGTAAGTGGGAAAGATGACCAGAACCTACCTTGTTGATGGCCTGAAAGAAATAATCTATCGATAATTGGAATCTTTTAAAAATATCTTGGCAAAGGGAGGAGTACTTGCTATTCCTTCCCACCTCTGTGGCGTGTTAAATCTTCAAAACATTGTAACTAACTGTAACTGCAGAACACTTTGTAAAAGCAGTTAAGCTGTCTTAAAGTGAGCGATGATTCCATGATTTAAACTGCAAGTTCAAAGACACAGCTAGCAAAGGAAAAAAGACAAACCAACCTGAAATAAAACATTTTTCACCTGTGAGAGAGCAGTGCTCAGGGACACCACAACAGGAAAACATTCGCAAGAATGGTCCTTAACTCTCTTTTGATAGACATACATGCTAGCCACCCAACAGGATAATGAAGATGCCTGAGCCTCACACGGGAGTTTATAGGGCTATCCTGGGCAACAGAACCTATCAACGTCTCACAACAACCTGTCTTGAGACAATTCAGGAGATACAAAAATCACTCAACTAGCAGGGCTGTCAGTACTTAGTAGATCTTGTGTGCCCTAGGGCTGTTGGCTGCTATTCTGAATCATGTAATTATTCAGGTTGGAAGGGACCTCTGGAAGTCTCTGGTCCAACTCCAGTTCACAGCAGGTTACCCAGGGCTGGTCTAGCCAAGTTTTGAGTATCTCCAAGCATCAGACCACTCTCACTGCGAATTTTTTTTCACCTCTGACATGCAATTGGAATTTCTCTTGCTATAACTTGTGATCTCTGCCCCTTGTCCTTTCACTGTGCACCTCTGAAAATTCTCCAGCTCCATCTTCTGTATAATCACCATTAGGTAGCTGAAGACTGCAGTTAAATCCTTGCTTAGTCTTCTATTCTCCAGACTGAATAAACCCAGTTTTCAGCACCTCCTTCTATGTCACCTGGTCCAGCCCCTGAACTAGCTTGGTGCAAAACTG
>VYZW01033099.1:53123-67156 GCA_013401315.1 Balaeniceps rex | reverse complement strand
TTACACAGAGGTAAGCAGAAATGCAGATCTCTAGTGGACCCAGGCAGACCACTGCAGTAGGGGGCTTGTTTAAATGAGCAGCTTACCAGCAAGTCTTGTGATAGAGGCTCTGCTCCACCACCACCTGCCTGAGATAGAGGTAGAAGCAGGAGGCTGACACTGAATTGGCTCTGGAGACACCGCCTGAGTAAAAAAAAAGGGAGTTGTGTAGGTGTACAGCAATCCCCTAGCTTATTTAATGAATGCCAGTTGTTCTAGATGGGGTACTTGCTCTGCCTTAAACAGGAAGCCATGCAAAGTCCTATGAAAAGGCTTCCTGGGTAATTAAGACCTCCCTAAAGAAAATCCTTTCCCTGAGCAAGGGGAGAAGTTTCTCCACAACTCCAGTCCTTCTGCAGAGAAAAGGGATTTGCTGCCATACTGAACAGTGACCTCTCTCTCTTCATCAGATGAATGGGCAACAGGAGAGAGGTGAAGGAAAGATTGGCCTCAGAGCAAAACACTTTTCTCCTTTCTATACACAAACATATCTAAGCTAATGACTTTCTAGGGCAGCTAGACTGGTCCTTGTTTAAAATAACATATTCCAACATAGCAATTCTGTCTTCCCTCCACCCAAAATCTTTTCCAGTGCCTTTGAGCAGAAAAGAAGGGGGGAAAAATTCTGATACAGGAATCTCTGACTACTGGTCTTGTTATCATCAGAAGCATACCAATGAACTGAACTCTTTCAGGTAAAAGACTTCCCCAAAGCTTCCGGCTATAACCACCAACCTCCGGATGGACCACCAAGACTACAGTCTTCATCAGTAAAGAAGGCTCTCTTGCTGGGTAAACCCTCCTCTGATAAAGCCTTTCTGTTTACACAGCAGATTTTTTGAACATGCAACATGAAGAAATGAATGAACATGCACTTCCGAGAAAGGGCTCACCTGCATCAAACCTTCCTGCTGCTTGCAGAAGTCATGAGGGCAAGGGCTTTCTCCCTTGACAGGGTAAATTTACAGTCAGACTTTTAAATGGCTTCAAGCCATCAGATCTGGAAATCCCCCCCGCTTCGCCCACTGCAAATTTTACCCTGGCAAATAAAGGTCACATATATTCAAAAAACCAACAGGCATGAAAGCAAAGCCTACAGCTCATTAAAACAAGTCCTTCTGTCTCCTTTGAGCTCTAAACACACATTAGGATTTCCAAAATTTCACATGAGGTAAAGAAGGTAGGTAACATACAAGGCAACTCTATACTCTGATGAGAATGCACCAAAATACATGCTGTGTCTAGCTTAGAAGGCTGGAGCACTGAAATACCCAACTTCAAACTAGCCAAGTCAACTGCCAGTAGCAGTCCAGCTACCACAGTGTGTAGCTCCACACTGGTTAATTCAATAGCTAACTTGCTATTTCTACATTATTTTTCAGACTGCAATACAAAAGTATTCTCCAAGATGCAGACATGAAGGATGTGACTGTGAATCTTAGCAAGGTGATTAAATAACAGGAAGAATACGGACACAGACGGCGTGAAGCCTGCAAAATAAAAATTGAGCATTTCTGTGATAACCCTGACATCTCTCTTGAAACATCCTATGCATTCAAGATTGAAAGTTTCTCCCATTAACAACTGGCAAGAATAACATGGAGCAACACTCAAAATGATCCCTGTCTTGATCTTCATTGAAGTTAAAGCTTTTGTTTCTATCACTCATACTATTTTTTTCAAATTAGGATAGGACAGAATATTTCAGTTGGAAGGGACCTGCAACGATCATCTAGTCCAACTGCCTCACCAATTCAGGGCTGACCAAAAGTTAAAGCATGTTGTCCAAATGCCTCTTAAACACTGACAGGCTTGGGGCATCAACTGCTTCTCTAGGAAGCCTGTTCCAGTGTCTGACCACCTTCTTGGTAAAGAAATGCTTCCTAATGTCCAGCCTAAACCTTCCCTGGCGCAGCTTTGAACCATTCCCATGTGTCCTATTCACTGGGTACCAGGGAGAAGAGATCAGCACCTCCATCTCCACTTCCCCTCCTCAGGAAGCTGTAGAGAGCAATGAGGTCGCCCCTCAGCCTCCTTTTCTCCAAACTAGACAAGCCCAAAGTCCTTAGCTGCTTCTCATAGGACATTCCTTCCAGCCCTTTCACCAGCTTTGTTGCCCTCCTCTGGACGCAGTCAAGGACCTTCACACCCAGTACTTGCATATGCTGCAAGTATTTAAAAAATATCTGCTTAATTAATATTCATCCAGTATTATGGAAGACTGTAAAGTGACAAACTCAAAGATCAAGCCTTCTGTTTATCTATAACACAGGTGTAACACCTGTCCTGGCTTCACCAGGAGGCTTTTCTGGGGACTGACTGTCCCAGCAATCATACCAATGTGTGACACCGCACCTGTGCATAACTCAAGGCCTGTGATCTTTAAGCACCTTTGTCAACCCACTCCTTTCACGTACCTCCTTGTCTACTTCCATTTTGATGGGCACAAAAGTGTCAGACCACCATATGACATACCTGCATTTTATGTCAGTTTTGCACATCAAATTAGCCTGTAGTTTGGAGATGATGATGCATATAACTCTGATAAAGATCAGGAAATTTACCTGGAGAAATGAAAGAAGGATTTATATCATCATCAAGAAACACATGTGCATAAGTGTTCAAAAAAGCTGGCTGGTATATGCATGTGTAGGTCCCTGTGCATCCTGCTACTCTGCAGCTGCAGAATTTGCCATGGAACTCAACTCCTTGCTAAGGAACTGTGCTCTAAATACATCCTCTGTGAATGCACAAGTCACTTTTGAAAACACAGGCAGTTCACTAAACAAAGCAGAGGAGCTTACCTGCATCTCTGAGGCGTGACACACAGTAAAGGTGTGGGCTGCCCCACTGGCCTTGTCAGAAGGTCTGAGACTGACACAGTATTGTGGCTGCAGAACGTGGCATTTCTCCACAGTGCCACACAATTTGTTGCTCTTCTGTAGCTCAGAAGAATATTATCTTCTACCTCCCTGTACTACCTGCCATAGCTTTCTGCACACAGGGGAGTTAACTGGCATGCTATTTTGTTGTCATGTGCTGCCACTACAACATGACAGCGAGTGGCCAAATTAAACAAACAAAATGCTAGTTGGGAATTCCAGTGACAGAAACCAATTTGGTTTCATAAGATCACATTTCTGAATGAAAATGTCAATACCCTCAAAGGTTATTAGCCTTTGGACGTGCACAACAGCCATGTGCACATCTGCTCTTTGCACTATATCACGTCCTGTTCTCATGGAAGTCTGCCAGCTCGCTGCATGCGCCCCATACTCACCCCAATGGCGATGAGAATGGGCAGTCTGATGATCAACCAGTAATTCATGTTATAGTTTCTAGTCCAGCAACTGGGAAGATGGCAAAAAGAAGGAGACAAGAAGAAAAAGTTTCAGTACGTTACTGAAATCTCCTGCTTTTCATTTTGTCACAGCAATGCAAATGGAAAACAATATTGAGGACTAGATACCAGGAAAGCACATCACGCTGACATGGAAACAGATGCAGTTGCTTCTTAGAAACACTGAATGCTTTGTACTATTGCAGCTATCATAATCCAACTGGATACTACTCAATGGCCTTTCCTGCCCACTAATGGCTAGCTCTCCTCCACAATTTGCTATGAATTATCCTCAGTTAATTGTGAAGATTTACTCCATTAAAACCAAGGTCAAATTTGTCATGTGGCTGAAAGGAGAAGGGGGGGAATCTGAGTCAGACCTTTGCTGCATGGTTCCTTATCCTTCTCTTTCTGCATTATTTTTTATTACTCTTCACTCTCCAATGTCAGGTCACCTTATTATTTAACTGTTTGTTAGGTCTTTACCCCATTACCTACCATTACTTTTCTTGTAACAATATTTAGATCAATCATCTATTTTATTTGTCCTTATTTTCAAAAAGGACCTGCTAATTTCAACCAGGAGAAAGCAATTAAGGCAGCAAACTCCAGTTCCTTCAGTATATATGTACAGGTTCAGGCCCAAAGGGAGTTTTAAAAGTTATAAGCAAGTAAAATCAAAGATAGGAGCAATAGTTCCCAACCTTTGTTGGCCAGCTGAGCCCTCTGCCAAGTAAGTAACATGCTGCAGGCAATACAATACGTCATTCTCCCCACAAGTCTCATTTTAGCTTTTTAAATTCCTGTGTCCTTGAGCGCTATTGGAGAACAATCACAAGAAAAGTGATGCCTGAAAGCCACAGTTTGGGATCACCGGTTCAAGGTGAACTTTACACTGTGGGGGTCGGTACATCTAGTTCTTTCAGGTCCCACCCTGGCCACAGCCAGCCACCCCCGACTGTATGATGGGCCATGTGCGTGCACAACGGCCCAGGTGTTGGGGCAGCATTCGCATGCCACTTCACTTGTTGCTGCAGCGACAGCATTCTTAATATTTCTATGAAATAACTTTGTTAGCCTCCTGCCATATTGCTCAGCATTGCTCAAAAGCAACAGTCATCAGTAAAGCCAGCAGCTTTCTGAGCTACACAGGCTGTGAAACAAACTATGAAACAGCACCACAGAAAACATTGGTTCCCTCACAAAACAAGTTTCTCTTCATCTCCAAATCTCACCTGCCAAAACGTATATAGGCTCAATTTTCCTCAGGGTTTCTTAACAGGCCTATGAAACTTCAGCTTGGGTGATGTTAGTGGAGAGTAAACCCTCCCCAACCTTGTAATGGGACAGTCAGCTTGAGAGAAACAAGCAAACCACGCAGCACGCGGTAGGGATCCGTGCTACAACAACTCACCCCCATGCTCTCACATACTAGAGGGGAAAGTGAAGCAGCTTGGCTGTGGCAATGCCATATTCCCTTGCAGGTACTGGGAGCCCAAGAAGGGCTCAGGATTTCATTTTTTCCTTTCCATTTCAGTTTAATGCATATAACAAGCATATTATTGCAACCAGCAGCTCCACAACCCCCAATTCAATTGTATTTTAGATACTGGAGAAAAAAGGTGTACGTATTGTGTGCAGTCGGTGTACCTGAGCAACAGAACAACTTCTTAATTGGTACCCATGACTGGGAGCCAGCTTCATGGAGCCTTTAAAATTGATTTTATTTAAACGCCTCAAGACCGGCAGGATAATAGGCATGGCTGGAAGTGGAGTTCTAATTTTCTGACCAGCTGCAGTGGAAGCAGAGGCAATTTTAAAATTTCCTGATAATGACAGGGGCTGAGAAATGGTTCTTTACATTAACTCTGCTACATTTCTGTGTGTATTAATTTGCTTCCTGTGGCACAGAGCAGTTTTAGCTACTTTTAAATTTATACAAATACGTGCAATAAAAACGCCATTACAGCCCAATTAAAATGTCATGGCTATTAAAGTGTCCAGAAAGTAAAACTGATAGATCTGTACATGATTTCTTGTCCGTTTGTGCTTTCTGGGATTGCTACACTGATAAATACACCAACATCTATTGTGTTTGGGATCTGTCCCTGCAGTTTGCTCAGCACCACTCAGAAGGTGCTTGGCAACTAATAGCCTCAGAGCTGTGAATGGAGAATTGGCCCAGTGAAACATGCTACTGGGAAGTTTCTGCCTTTGCTTACTAATCTAGTATTCTTTTTCTAAAAATGAAAACACTGAATTTTTACCTTGAAGAGGTACAGCTGAATGGCTCCATTTTTTAAAGAGATTGTAGGCTGGCTGTCTTGCTCCCATAATTAATTGCAGATAGAAACAAAGATGTGTGAGTATCAGCTCTTTAGGCACAGTCTAATAACTAAGAAGCACAGCTTGCCTTTAATTTTATTTGTAATCTAGACAAAGTCTTTTTCAATTTCTCACTGTTTAAAACAGCAACTGCTTTCTAAAGGAGTTTACATTTGCACACGTAAGCAAAGAAGGAGCCAGCCTGCAAGTAAGTCTTGCAGGCTTCAGTCCTTCATTCAAATGGCTACGTTCACAGGACTGCCTCAAATTCCCAGCCCTGACCACATTTACTTCCAGTTATTCCTCATAGTCAGGGAAGTAGTTAAGTCACAAATGAAATTTACAGCCCGCTGCACATCCATGGTGACAGCGCTATGGCAAACAGCATGAAAGATATCCCTGGCTGCTCCAGCAAATGCCCGCCCAAGGCAGAGAAATCTTGCCTTTCAGAGAAGCTGCTGCACGTGGTTATTTATTGTTGTATTTTACAAATATTTATACAAGATTTAGAAAATTCAATAAAGTGCAAAATTGCCCCTTTTAAGGTCTGCTGAAGGCAGTGAGTGACAGTTTGCCTTAATAGAAAACATAAATCGGCTCTGAGCACCGCATAATGTAGGAGGCTCAGCATGAGCACTTTGAATACATTTTCTACATCAACGGGAAGATATGCCCACGGAACATCGCCTGTTCAGAGGCTGCATGTTCTCTATACCTATTCTGATAACTTCAACAAAACTTGCAATACATCAGTAGCGGCCACAATCTTGCTACAGAATATTATCAAGTCAACCTTGAAAAGGAAAGTCAGAAAATCCTAGCATTGCTTAAGCCAGAAAATGCAGCTTTGACTGAAGTGGTTCAGTACTATGAAAGACACTGAAAAAAAAGCTGGTTCTTAATAGTCATGAACACCAGAAAAAAGTCTGGGGGTGGCTCTGACTACATTGAATTTTCCACATGGCAGCATCTCTCCAGCCAGGATTGTGTCTGGGGAAAAAATAAAATAAAGGAAAAAATTTTAAAAAGGGAAAAGGACCCTATACAAAAGTGATGGCTGGGTTGTTTGGAAACTAAGAGGAAGACCCAATAAATAGTACATTTAGAATAAAAAGGAAAAAGCATAAAGTTATTTATTTCATCACAAAGAAAGCTACCCAAATATTTCCAGGCAGTCACTGTCACTAAGAAGAGGAAGCCACTTTCCTCCCATTTGGTTGGTTTTGGGTTTCTTCTTTTTAAAAAAAAAACAACAAAAAACACAACAACAAAAAAACCCCAACAAACTGCAATGCTATTTGGTACATAAAGCATATATAAAGGCAATTTTTCACAGCAGCCGCTATGGTAAAAGTGGACGAAAAGCATTTTGTGTTTTGCAGCAGTCTTGTGTGCGGTATAGTTGACTTCAGCAAGACTAACGTAAGCAGACAGAGAATGTGGCTTTATTTTAAGAAGATCTAAATAACAGAAGCTTAAACAAGAACAGGCAATCACATCTCTGCTGCTAGGCATAAGCTAGCCACTACAAATTGCAGGCAAAATCCTGTGGGAGGTTTTTGCCTTCCTCTGAAGCATAACTGTAAAGGCTACTGCCAAAGGCACAGTATCAGGAGTGGTCTTGGTTGGGTATGATGACTTCTACTGTTGATACTGTAACTACAGAAAAACAAAACATACCTTTCCTTGACCTGCAAAAGGATAGATTCATTCAGACATGCAGAAAATTCTCATCAGAAAGAAACATATGCTCCTTTCTGAAATGTTATGCAAGCCCTTCAGACAAAACAGAAGCAATTATGTGAGGTTTCAGCACATTGCCAAAGCAAACCACACTGAACAGAAAGCAAACAATGACCTGCCAGTGCACACGTACAGCACAAATGAGATAGCTAGAAAAATCAGAACTAAACCAACCCCTCATCTTCATAAAGGTACTTGACAGTTCCCCAGAGGATAACAAACACCATTGGCACACCTGGGAAGAGAGGAGACAAGGTTGACACTGACATTAAGAGACAGGGAACAGCAGAGAGGAGGACAAACCCCCCACACAATGATGAGCAACATAATTAACTGGTGGCAGGGTTGCAGCTTCTACCCAGCGCAGACAGCTGTCAGTGGTGGGAGGAGGAATCTAACCTGCAAGTAACTAACACATGTAACTCATTTTGTCTGGGCCCCCATCTAGCTCCTAACAGGCAAGAAAAACGAACAACAACAGACCATCGCTCCCATACTCTGCATATAGCAGCTTTTCCGTGGAAAGTTTCACAGAAGAGCTAAGGGAACAAAATTTCTGGAAGCTCTGCTAGCCTCTATATTCACGCTAGAGAGGAGCGCAGTGCGCTCTGACCCGAACCTTTGCATCCACGTTTCTGCCTGTGGGTCAGCTACACTGTCTTCAGGCAGCACCAAGCTCAGGCTGTCTATTGGCATCGGGGCTGGAGCACACTCAGCCCCACGTACCCCCAGTGGCAAAGGGGAGTGTGAGCACAAGACACGTAGCAAGTGTGCTCAGGCTCCCCCTGCAGAGAAGTCCCAAGTTTGGGCTGCGTTACTGGCATGGACTTGAGTGGCTGCAGCAAAGGCAGCAGATACATCTGATCTTGAGAAGAGGCTTGGTCCTACGCTTACCTGACAGTGCACGTGCTATGCTTGGTCAGTTTATTTGTGGTGTAAAGGGAAGAGAGAAAAGCCAAATAAGCTGGCAGTCATTACTTGCTTTACAATGTCAAAGGCTGAGGATGAGGAATTTCTGCCTAAGGATGGATCAAGGTGGTCTAATTCCTCTGTGTACCTCCTTGGACAGTGTCCGATACTGTATGTACATTGTATAGGAAGGGCAACACTTAATGCGCTTTGTTGTTGCATTCTCAAGAACCAATATGGTAAGGGACCATAAGAACATCAGTGTGCAGCAGTAAGCACTGCACAGGGCAAACACACAGTTCCTGACAGCAGAAGCCACAGGGAAATTGGTGATCTCTTGCAGTCTGAAAATCTACAAGCAGTATCTGTAGTGGGTATTATCAGTAAAAACCTTTTCTCTTGTTGTACTGTATTCTTTCTCTACTGTCAGAACAGCTAAATACTACAGACAGGAAAGACCAATTATCCTCCTTAATCAGATTAAAAAAAAAGATAGAATAAAGAGCAGCAAGAAAAAAAATACCAATACTTGGAATAATAGCAAAGATAATGAATTGGGTAGAGATTATTGGGGCAAGTGGTCGAACATGTTCCATGGATGTACCTGATACTGAGAGTACAAAATATTTTGGGAGCAAAGTTACCGAAAACTCTGTGCTGCTTTGATAGTGCCATAAGAGATTAGGAACAGGCTCATTGCAAATCACTTTAAAACACAAATGAGCCTTTGATTCATAGCAACTAATTATAGTTTGAATTATTCCTTTCTTGACTTTGCTGAGAATTAAGACATCTTAATATGAAACTTATAGGGTAAGACACGAACACTGAGAGCACAAAGGCTGTATGTCAGTGGAGGGAACTGATATATTGAGTGATAACAATAATGATTTGTAGCTACCTCCATCTTCTGGATACATCAGAAATATCTCCATCTTTAATCGCATTACTTCACATATGAATTGAGAATCTGTTGTTAATATTATATTTCAAAAGAGCCTAGCTAGAGAGAGGCTAGTATTATTGAACTGCATCAGCATCCTGCTATGAAAATATTATACAAATTAATAGGCAGCATGTACAAGGTGACTTATTCAACATCCTCTGCCCATTCCCACTTGTGATGCAGGCCCCTTGGCGCCTCGGTGTTGCAACACCATCAGTCACATTATTTTTCCATGCTAGCAATACATGTTTTAATCTGAGACACCAAGACTTAACAGTGCAATACATACACGTAAGCTTTGAACATCAGTGCAAATTCTACATGGATACCATCTGACATCTACCAAAGTCAAAGTCTTGTCCTAAGAAATGGGTGGCTCTGAAAATTGTCTGGGACACGCTCTCAGCAGATGGGAATGTATCCCATTTTCCAAAGCCCTAGTCAAGATCTAAAGAGGAGACTGCCCCAAGAACATTCCCTAATCCACCTCAAGTCTGCAGAAGTCATTCACAACAGCATAAGAGCAAGTCTGCAGCATCTCTGCAATAACTGTAGTTTGCAAGGATCACTGAGGCTCTCCATAGATCAATTTACAATCTTGATACCTAATTAACCTGCATTAACTGGCACAAACGCAAGTATTATTCTGGTTACTTCACTCAGTGAAGAGAAATTTGGCTGGCTTGAGCAGGCAGTGGAAGCAAACTGTATAAAACTCCTTGAATAAACTCTATAGATGACTATCATTCATCAACAGAATCAGCGTTGTATTCCAGTCCTGGGCTCCCAACATACAGCTCTTTTGGTGCATCTGAGTTTCAGTTGTACACCTTTCTCTTGCTGCTGCTATTCAAAGAATACCAGGCATCTGAGAAAAAACTGCACCCATTTATAGGATGCACTTATTTAAGATATAGAATGAACTCACTCTGGTTTTGCTTTTTGTCATACAGAAAGCTCTGAGATTGATCTGATCTTTGCCCAGATTAACTGACCACAGAAAGGTCTCTGAATTCCGGAAACAGTAACAGCTACTTTTGTCTGTACTGTATCACTGCTGAAGATGCCAGAAACTGCAACAGCCTGCTCATAACAGCCTCTTCCATGTTAATTCTTGCAGGCTGATAACTGACCAAAAATCTTTGAACGCTACATGGCGATTATGAAATCTGTCAAGTGTTCTAGGAAATAAGCATGCCGACAGCTCAGCTAATAAAGTTCAACTTCAAATGACAGGGGACAGGGCATCTGAATTACAGGCTGCGATAATAATATGTATTATAGATGATGAGAAAGTAATGGAACTGCCAAATCAACATCTTCACACCCCACTGCATAAATAAGCAGCACGACCTACTTATTTTCACTCTAGCTTACATATTCTACACCTGGCCAGGTGCCTGCATGGTTAAAAAAAAAAAGGTTGGAAAACCAGGCATTATCCAGAATGATAATAGGATGGGGTAGGTAAGAGAAGAAAGCTGTGAGAAATTCTGCACAGGAACCACCATTTGGAGCATTTCACAATGCTCCACTGTCCCTAATGAGCAGATAGGAGAGCAACTCGTGGAGCTGCTAATGGAAGCTACCATGTCCTGGTAACAGCATGTAGAAATCAGTCTCGCCATTTAATGGGTCTGAGATATTTTGGTAACAAAACAGAAAAGCTCAGGCTTGTTCTGGAGTCCACCAAGTAGCAGTTACCATGAGCGGTGTCACCAGGTGGTGCTATTCCATCCCGCCTTTCCTTCTTTCCCTGATCTCGATGTGCAAGCAAGTTTTCATTCTTACAGACACACGATATTTCTAGCTTTGCATTGTACGTAAAGGCAATTTCAGGGGAGGAAGATGTACGAGGAGCAAGAGAGGCTCCCCTCATTCCTCACGTGCTGATTAGAGATTCTTCCTGAAGTAAATTTGTCTCTGTAGGACCAGAGCACTGCCATCCTGCCGAGACCCTTAAATAAGGGCATATCCTGAACACAGCATTTTAGGACTGATGAGTTTGTGTATAAGCTCATATTTCATGTAACCTGAAATCACTGGTTTCCATGTGGTGAGAAGTGCAACCTCTGAGACAATCAGGCACACAAACCAGAAGGACACTACTGCTGTCAGAAGAACTCCAATCCTCCTCTTTCTCTCAGAAGCCATCCAGGACGGTCTGACTCAGTCAACTTCTTGACATATGAATGCAAGTAGTACATGATGAGGAACTGAAAGAAGTGATAAATGAGTATGACCAGATGTAGAAAGATTAAGAGCGCTGAAGATGCGAGAAGAAAAGATGAAATGTTTTTCTTCCTAAAAAAGGAAAAGCATGAAAGAGTTTAATCCAGAAGACAAAAAGGGAAGAGAATTAAGAGAAACTCCCAAGAGATGCATTTCCTACCAAGATCAGTCTGGACACAAAACCCATTTTCACATCCTTGTCTGAAGCACAGCTTTCATTTGAAAACAGACAAGTGGTTAGTGCAATGAATGCATCCTGTTGCTACACTGAGTTCATACTGGGCTTCAGAAGGAAGGTTTCTTACTGGCTCTGTTCCAGTCAGATCTTCCTTGCAATCAGGATGTAGATTTTGACACCCTAGCCAGGCTTCCTGCCTTTAATAGCTTCATTCCCTCAAAGTATTCTTCCTTAGAGCAAATTTGGATTGCCAAGGCTTGGAAGGAAGGGGCTTATTTTTTTTTTATGGCAGTCTCCCTGCTGCAAGTGCAGCTGGGTGTAAAATTGCTATAGAAGCTCAGAGAATGTTTAGCTTTTTATTAACATTTTCTTCTTAGTCTTTAGAGCTGAAAATTGTCTCCTGTCATTCTTCCTGCCTGGATGTCACACATGGTCCCTGTGGGATGTTGCTGCTGTTTCCCTATTGCTCCCTCCTCCCCACTTCCGAACAGTTCCTTTTTCCACTAAAAGCTGCTGAAAAGGTGCATACAGCAGCGTTACACTATAAACTGCTCTTCTCCAGAGACTACTTTGTACAGCACTGACACAGCTTCTTGAAGTCAGTGTCAAGCTCAGCAACTCTTCACTTGGGCTCAGACACGAAGAACGCTGAGTTGGTGTCCTGGACACCCTGATTAAGAGCAGTCTGCACATCCCGAGAACAAACCAACCAAAAAAGTAAATCATATTGATCTCCGTAGTTACATTGTTTTCTTTCCCCCCTTCTTCTGCAAATGTTTTGTTCTCCCTAGAAGGTGAGATCCATGGGCAAGGATTTCTCTCATGCCAGAGGAAGGAAGCACCAGGGACCAGCAGTGTATAGCAACACATTTTTTTTCTGCAAGTGATAATGACTATCTGAATCAACATCCTGTTTAGTTGCTGTTGTGCTGACCTCCAGACTGAAGGGAACAACTCATCTACCTGCTCTGCCGTTAGCCTATTAAGAATTTTGTTTGTTGATGCTGTTAGTGTTTCTGCCCCCCCCAAATCAGCTTTGAAAATGGCATAAACGACTGTTTTTGCAGTAAGATATGTGGAACTCGGGGTTGACACAAATGTATGAAAGTCTGCTTTTACAAAGAAAAAGAAGACATAAGCAAGACATTTTCCACATTAAATGAAATAGGAAAAATTTGATACTGCCACCTCAAAGCCTAGTATGGCGTGAAATCCTAGCAAGGAAGTAGCCATTACAGGAACACAGTTGCCTCACAAGTAATCAGGAAGATTTACAGAATCCTATCAATATACATGATGTCGATACAAATGACTCCCAGTTTGTAAAACTACATTAGTTTCCTTAAGTCTATCAAGATTTTTTAACTTTTTCTAGCTTCTGCAAAGTACAATAACATGAGATAAACAGATTTGTCCCCTTATAAAACACTTCAACAGCAAAGAATAATTACTCATTTGAACTGATACTAAATGGACTACCATCTAATGACATTAAGAACGGACCTGAAATTATCATCTAGCAAAAATATATTTGGGAAATATTTATTAATTTTTCTCTACACTCCTCATTGTCTGCTAACTGTTCCTAGGAAAATACAGACTAAGTATGGTACCTTTTACATGTTTCCATTTCAAAAGCAGGTTTACCCTTTCCATGTTTTGAATTGAGATGAAATGCTCACGTTAGACATAGATGGGAGAAGGACTTTTTTTTTTTATTTACACAATTACGTGGACTTTTTCCCCTGTTATAACAAAATATAGCACTATTTAATACAGCAGTTTAAAAGCTTAGAGAGAAATAGGTATTGGGACATTTCTACCTATTTGAAAGCTGGCTCTTACATTACATTTTGCTTGGGATTACCTGAGGAAATAATTTGCTCTAGTCTGTTGTTTGTTCTGAGACCTGTTGTTCCTCAGAAGTACAACAGGGCAAACATCATGACCAAGAGTATGTGCAAACATTCAGGTGGACAAAAACCTTGAGGAGAACACACAGTTTTATTCATATGTACATTTGAGAGAAGTACAAGTGCAAACATATGTGATCACATGGGGGATTGCAGAAGCTATTCAGACAGCAAAAACAATACCATATGGTCTGCGAGTGATCACAAAATTCAGTTATAATTAGAAGAAATAACAACGTGAAATGACTACACCCACTAAGTTTATGAACAATACATATACAAAATTTTAAAACATAAATATTCATCAAATGATGAGTAATGAGTAAGTTAAAAAATTATCCTGTAAGAGGACAATTCACTAAGAGAACAAAGGGTCAGGGTATCAAGTCAGCTCTGACAATCGAATAG
>VYZW01033099.1:35074-45429 GCA_013401315.1 Balaeniceps rex | reverse complement strand
ACCATTTTCCAAAGCAGAAGATTTTTGATAGAACAGCAATATTGCGCACTGCATCACATTTAAGTGCAAAATCTCTCTTAGCCGGTAAATTACAGAGAGGTGGTCAGCAGGGCTTTAGATAAGTATGAAACCTTACTACCTAATTAATATATCCATCAGCTCTGATGAAACCACTATTGGTTAAACCATGTGTGAAAGTGTAAAGCCTAGGTTTTTCTGGAAGGAGGGAATGACTGACAATCCAATGTGAACATTTCCAAACCATTTAAGATATGTGTTACAATGTTATTTTCTGTCAGTTGATACATTGTAGATGAGAAGAAAGCAACCATCATATGAGATTCACTATATGGTATTAGCACTTAAGCCTTAGGCACTGTCAGAAAAGGATGGGTAAGTATGCATCAAAAGACATACCCTTTACCACTCCAACCCTGTATTGCAGCAACAAACGCTGCACCCATGTACTAGAATCACAAGAGCTGTACAAATAACGAAAATCCTTTTCTTTGAAGATTCAAGTACATTTTGTATTCCAAATCTGAAGGGGGAAAGGCATGCTTTCATCATATTCACAAAAGAGTTGTATATCCTTTCCCTTCGATTAGAAGTATTTAATTAGCCTGTTCCTCCAAAGCTTTTCTAAATGCTTTCAAATTTGCATTTTAATCAGATGCTTCCCTTTTTTCTGTCATTAACAGATTATAAAGATCTCCAAGAACGACCAGCTAATTTGGTCATTATGCAAGATGAACAGTCCTATTGCAAAAGGTGCTGGCTTAGGGAAATGAATGCCCTCTTGTCACTGCTAGAAGAAATGAACCTGCAGCATGGGAAGAAGATATGGGCATTTGTATATATATCAAAAACCCACCTCTTCATGTTTCCTCTGTCTGGTAGGGGCAAACTTCCCACCAGCAGAGAAACAGCATCAACTACTTGCCTGTACCAAGCCCAGGGTGGCACAACTACAACAGCATACATTGTGCTACAAGCTTCAGAGAAACTCCATGGACTGAAGAACAGCATTTTGTACAACCCTCATTCTACAAAATGAAATTACCCGCTGTCGTGCAGACACACCACAGCGATGACTCCAATATCCCGAGAACCACCCCAGCGTCTGCCCCTACCTGGAAGGAGATAAGTCCTTCCCACTGGTGCTTTTGTGTGGCTGTGCTGTACATCCATTTCACCACTGAGTCTTTAATGAAGACAGATATAGCCCGGAGGATAAAAGATGTGAAGAGGTTCAGGTGAATATAATTCCTTGTGCAATGCAGATGTCTGTAAAAAGGAAGAACCAGTCATGATCCACTACCTACGTAAAAGCTGCAACATCACACACAGGACTGAGGGAGGGAACAACGAGGCCTGCTGGGAATCGGGAGGTACCAGAGGAAATCCCATAACTTGAGAATGGCTGTAGGGATTTCAAACTGTCTCGGGGAAGAAATCACTATTAAGGAAAAGACATTCAAAACTTCAGCCCTAAGTGTGAATGTTTGGGGGAAGGAAGGAGATCAGTGTGTAAGGAGAAAAATATTTTAAAAGTTTAAAAAGTGTAAAAAATAAAGTCATTTTCAGAAGACGTATCTGAAAGGACTAAAAAAGTCAAGTTTCACATAATGCTGAATCTAATCTCTTTGAATTGACCCCAGTGTCACTGCACAGGTTTACCTTGCCAAGGCTCAGGAACTGGTGTGCAGTACAGCTGCTGGCTGTGCTCAAACCCAGAATGAAAAAACATCCACCTGTAAATTACTGCTTTGACAACAAGAGGAAAAAAAAAAAAAATATCTGTATTCAGATTGCCTCCTGGGGGAATTGTAAATACTTTCTGTAGAACTAAAAGGAACAGAATTTTCACCTCTGCGTTTAGAATTCAAACAAACAAACAAAAAAAAAAAAGAAAAAAATCCTCTTGAATTTCAGCAGCCAGCTGCAGAGACAATAAAATGGCTACTTGTCAAAAAAAGAGCATGTTAAGGGATAGCAAAAGAAACTGCAGTTAAGTAAATGGCATCCAACTGCAGAGCGCTGCCAATGTTTTACCAGCCTTATCCAGAAATGTTTTCCTTCCAGCACAGCAAGGGTACACACTTTGCTTCAAAGGAAATTACACTGGGCATCATTCTTTTTTGATGCTAAAAGATACAGGTAACATATGATAAGCAGCAATTGTTCCAGCAAGAATTTAAGTGAACTTATGCTTTAAATGTCTATTTTTACCGCTCTATAAATTTGGGTAGAAAAATAGACTTGGTCTGAAAGTTATCGGTTTTGCACTAAAGAGGAAGGAGAACTTTTTTCATAGGTCAAATAGAATTTTTTGCATCACTTTTAAGTCACAGCTTATTTCAAAACTTACCTATGATTAATATTTATTTTCTTTTAACTCAAAATTTATTTGTTGCTACCCTTCAGAACTGCTACACATTTAAATCTGATTGAAAAAATTATGTAAATTAGCCAATTAAAGAAAATAGGTTGCAAGTAGTTACTGAGTATTTCTGCTACAGGCAATGCAAGCTATTCAAATTGTTTCAGTCATGAAGTTAAGGGCCTAATTCAGCTTCCATCACTGAAATTACAGACTTTTCTTCCATTTCTTTCAGAGGATGCAAAGTTGGATGGTATAGATATATCGTTTCCTCTGTTGTATCATTATTAAAAACAAATATAAAGGTTATTCTGTAGTCTAAGAACTTAAAAAGGCCTTTCTATTATAAAAGCATAGAACATCAGCATTTTGGTGCCACTGAATTAGATTTCGATCCCCATTTGTTGAGGTTGCACAGCTACTGGGGAGAGGCCACGAGTGTAGGTTCCAGTCAGAATCCAGCAACTGCAATCCATGTAGGGATAGGTCTCGTGTTTCATGAGATCCAGGACCAGGTTGTCTCCAGATAGACAATTAGACAGGACAGCACAAAATGGATTGATGGCATAGTTTTAACAAGGCTCTCAACCCCTTTAACGTCTCTGAAACCTCATTTTCAAAACCAGAAGCACACACTCGTGTACACTTCTCCAGTCCCTGCTTCACATTTAAAGGAAAAAATGCTGAAGCATCGCTCCACAAAAGTCAGGGCATCAAAATTCCCTCTCTCCTACCAGTCCTCGGTAACAAACTTGCTCTTTGTTCCCTGCCAAAAAACACATGCATCCTTCCTTCCTTCCTTCAAAAAGTAAGTGGTTGCTCTCTGTGACCTTTACTTTTGGGCTGCTGAAATTACTCAAAAAGTGCCATTGATGGGTGAAACAAGGAGAAAGCACTTATCTTGGGAGACATTTGGAGATTTCAAGACCATCTGGTGTTTTGTCAGATGAGTCCCAAAGTTGCACAGGTACAACACATAAATCTTAATTATCATGTGGCATTCACAGAGGGTGAGCATGTCTCTGCATTTCTGTAGTCATTTTAAATTTTCTTTGAGATTGCTAGCCTATGCTTCTCCACCGGAAGGAGGAGGGACAATACAATGCTAAAAGGTGTGGTACAATATTAGAAGGCTTGCGTCATTTTGGTTTTGGAAATTAGAAGCTAGAAGGCATGACTGATCTTTTTAAATACGCAAGGAATATAAACACTTAGGGGGGAGGAAAGGAGAGGGACTGCCTTGCTAACAGAGAGTGCTGGCATCAGTGCAAATGATCATTAACAAGCAATGATAATTCTTTAGTCAGGGAAGAAAGTTTCTTAAGGATTGGAGCATTGAAGGTTCCTGACCTGATTTCAAATAAGAGTACCAGGAGACGGAAAACTATACTTTTTTAGGAGGCAGCCTCATCAGTGTGTAAGAGGGATGATGGGACCTGGCTATATACAGCAGCAGGGAGCAGGACTTCATGGCAGAGGGACTTCCTTCCCACAACAGAGCAGGATCACATCTTTGTGTTTTCTAAATATCAGTCTCCTGTGCTCAGCACCCGCAAACTGTGGGTAAATCTGGCTGGAATCAAGACACCTCTTGCATTTACAGAGGGCAGGAAGAGATCTCTCTGTTGGAGTCCAAAGTTGTTTGGGTTGTTTTTTCTTCTTCTTTTTTTTTAACCAAACCTACACAGTGTATCACTGGCATGTGCAACCAGTAGTCTCTTAATTTTGATGCGCTCCATGGAATTTGTTGGAGCATACCCGCATGAACCCAATATGTCAATCTGACCAGGTGACACCAATTTATTTCACAGAAACTTTTCATGTTTCAAAATTAGGTTCTCTTCCATATTGCAAAAGAAATAAGAATTTCTGAAAGTTTTCAAGAAAGAGAAATTGTGTCAAAAATCCATTCCTGCATTGAAATACACCCTGCATGTGAGGGCTGGGAAATAGGCCAGACTGAGCTTTATGCTCTTGCCAAGCAAGGCAAGATGAAAACTTGTGTCCTAAACGTCCTCTCACACCCCAGACTAGCGCTTCATCTGCAAGGTGACACCATGAGGGAATGCTGGAATGTCTCTCTTTTTCCATCTCTTCCAGTGGAAATTTCACTGAAATAAAAAATATCACAACAAAATATTTCAACTGATAAAAAGCATTTGTTCTGCACATTCATACAGGTAACACTGCAAAAATTTAGGAATTTTACTTGCATTTTGAGAAGAAATGGTTGTAGGGAGGAATGCAGAAGTGACATAAGATAGAGAAATAATGAGGTGATGGAAGAAGGAAAGAAAAAAAAAAATCAAATGTTTCTGTCAGTCTGATACATTCATATAGAAAAACATAACACCTCTTCTCCACTCTCTTCAGAGGTTCACCAGTTACCTGAATCCAAGAAGAATGGCAGTTGCTATTACAAGGGCAGAGAAGGAAAGAGCATATCCAATGGTGTATATGATGGACAAATTCAGGAGCTGTTCTTCTGGTGCATCCTGAGAGCATATAAAGGAAAAAAGAAAAAAAAAAAAAAAGGGAGGGGGGAAAAGACAGAGCTCATCGGCTTCAGCTCTTTTCTCCCAGCTGCTTTCTAACTTTTCTTAATGATACCCAGAAGTCATTCTCCTACTTTCAAGTTTAAATGCACATATCAAATCAGTCTTCCACTTTCCGTAAGCTCTAAAGAAATAAAAATTTAATCTTAATTCCCCAGCTGCTCACAGGTGTTCGCTCAAACAGTTGGGTTTTGCAGCCAGGCTAAAAAATAGATAATGTGACATTATTTCATAATAAAGTTGGAGAGACATGAATTACCACACAAGCAAGTCTTAAACAGATGGCAGGAAGCACAGACACAACTCAACCCTGCAGTAAAAATGGCAAAGCTGATGTTTTCAGACTTGAACACTTTAAAGCAAGCCTCCTTACTGCTGTAATGAGGGGGGTCCTTTGGCTACATCTATACTTAGAAATAAAACAAGCCAGGTCCCATTCGTTGACTCTGAGGCAAAGCATGCCCTGCATTCATACAACTAAACTCTCTTCTGCCCCCAAATAGTCTCTCTTCTGCCCCAACTATGCAACCTCCTGTCCTGGTTTCAGCTGAGTTAGAGTTACTTTTCTTCCTAGTAGCTGGCACAGTGCTGTGTTTTGGATTTAGGATGAGAAGAATGCTGATAACACACTGATGTTTTAGTTGTTGCTAAGTAATGCTTAGACTAGTCAAGGACTTTCTTTTTCAGCTTCCCATGCTCTGCCAGGTGCACAAGAAGTTGGGAGGGGGCACAGCCCAAGATAGTTGATCCAAATCGACCAAAGGGCTATTCCATACCATATGACGTCATGCTCAGTATACAAACCGAGGGGAGTTAGCCGGGGGGCAGCGATCGCTGCTCGGGGACTGGCTGGGTGTCGGTCGGCGGGTGGTGAGCGGTTGCATCACTTGTTTTCTTTTCCCTGGGTTTTGTTTGTCTCTCTCGTTCTCCTTTTCATTACAATTATTATTATTATTATTATTATTATTATTATTACTATTATTATTATTTTATTTCAATTATTAAACTGTTCTTATCTCAACCCGTGGGTTTTCTTACTCTTGCCCTTCCGATTCTCTCCCCCATCCCACCGGGGAGGGGGAGGGTGAGCGAGCGGCTGCGTGGTGCTTAGTTGCCGAGTGGGGCTAAACCACGACACCTCCTAGTAACGAAACATAGCCCAACACCATCTCATGATCAAGGTGTTACAGCAGTGCCTGGGAGAGAGTGACCTGATGCGGGCCAGAGCAGTGGGGATGCTCGCACCCCCCGACAGTCCTAGGCTGTGGCTCTCTTCAGATTCACTGTTGAAAACATGACCACTGAGACCTTTGCTTGAAGGTGCTGGCCAAAATCTTTAGGGAGAAGAGAAGTATTTGGAATGCTACAGGCAGGTCTGAATCATAACACAGGCTTATTGCTCAGCCTCTGAGGCACATTCATATTCTCTATTCTGGTTCATTTCTAAGCATGCATCTTTGTCTAAATAGACTCAGGTATTTTACTTCCCTTCTTCAAGCTGCTAATTCTGCAGTTGACTCCTGAGACCTGTGCTGTACAAAGGAATACTTCTGTTGTACTTCAGAAATAAGTGCAGCTATTCAGATACACTTTGCAGAGACAGGAAGATTTAAGATGAACATACAGGCTGTTCCTCAGGGATTTGCTAGGTTAATGTTTTAAAGGGAATGATGTGAGAGCTGCCTTACAAAGAGAAAATAAAAAACTCTTCAGTATCAAAGCTCAGGCAAACTATTGAGACCTGAAAATTTAAAACATCTATGCAGATCAAAACCACATCATGCACTTTAAGTAAACAATGTTATTTTATAAGGATTCACTCACAAACCCTTTGGATTTTGTTTTAGCAACAGTTGTAACATAATACACAGCAAACTTATCAAAACTACCTCTTGTTTTCATGTACAAGATGCATAAAACAAAGTAGGTTATTAGGGGGCTCTATATACATTAGCTGGAAAACCAAACATGGCTGTTCACATTTCAGGGAGTGACGCCATGTACGCAGAGTTTCAGATTCCAGATCAGTTCATGGAAACTTGGAGGCAGGTGCCAAATGACCAAGTGTTACCATTAGGCATCTCTCTCCTTGACATGTCCCAACACAGCTCTGGAAGAAACCATAATGGCAAACAAGGAAAAGTCAAATGACCAGGCTTACACTTTGCGTTAAGTTGACATGCTCTGCTGGTATACCCCAGAACACAGAAGGGACAAGGAATAAGGCTGCAAACTAAAGGAAAAAGTTAAATTTAACATATTTGGAGAATTAGAAATTCTCTCTTTTCCCATTTCCTCCTAGTTTGCAGCCATTTATTCCTTCTGAAGAATGAGACACTGAGCAATGGGAACTCCAGAGGACACAGATCCCACAGTGTTTGGGAATTTCATATACTTGAACTGTTTTGGCTAGGTATGTACTATTTCCCAGTACCCTAGGACAGAGAGAGTGCACTCAATTTATAGGAGGAAAAGCATCGCCCTTGGAGGCTCACAGCAGTAATGGTATCACGTGTCATGGGAACGCACACAGTGCGCGGGCTGACGCCAATGGCTGACAAAAATCCCCTGGAAATCCCTACGCTCTCCTTCATTTGGTGCCAGGTGTCTCAGCTCCCTGCAGAGTATAAAGCACTAGGGCAAGAAAGTAACACTGACAAGCCTAATTCTATCACCCACAGCAAATTAAGGTAAAAAGACAAAAAAACCCCAAACAAACAAAAAGCAGGGACTGCCCCCTGCCCAAAGGTGAAAAGCAAATATCCTTCATTTCAGTTCATCTTAATCACCTTAATAGCTGCTAACGAGACAGCGAGAACAAATAGTGATTTTATTAGAATAGCGTGCCAATAAAGAAAAGGCAAAGGAATAACATGAGGTCACTCCTCCAGTTCAGGTGGGCTGCAGTTGAGTCCCCTGCACTGCACCGCAGCTGGGACTACCTGGCTCACTGCTCTTAGCTCTCTTATGTACATTTAAACCTGCTCTCGTCTAGCCTCCATGTTCCCTTTGTTGAAGGGGAGAGGCCTGACGTCCCTTACCATTAGGCTCACTGAAGTAAGGCACTCAGGATGAGTCGGTAAAGTTTACTTTGACAGGACAGAAACACGTGGGCATCAATGGCTACGTTTTTCCTCTCTTCTGTTTTGTCCTAAACAACAACAGCAGCAAGAGACGGAAACTCTTACCTGGTCAGAGGCCTCACACTCAGACAGGTTCCTCCAGGGCAGGGTCGAATTCTCCTTCAGCAGCCACGTCCCCTCCAGGGTGCAAAACCGGTACACTTGCCCATGCAGCACTGCCAGAAGCAAAACGAGCCACGGGGTTAACGGGAGGAGAGCCTGCCCACAAGGCAGGGTGTGCAGAGTGGTCTGAGGCTCAGTGCAACCTTTCTTCCTCACCGATCACTCTCCTGGCTGGAGGGGGAAGCCGCAGCATTGCTGAGGGAGTGCTTCACTCGCTCCCTGCCTGCAGCAGACGCCGCTACTGCTCGTCCTTAGGGCCAGGGAGCGGCTTGGGAGGACACGGCTGCAAAGGGATCGGACAGCACGTACTCCAGGACAACTCCTAACTGTTCAGCAGCAACAACAGTCTGAAATAGTTGCTGCCATCTTTATGTGGATTTTACAACACGCATAAATTCCAGCTCACCAAAATACTAGATTTTAAGACACACAGATTTTGGAAATGTTAAGCCTCAGCTACAAAATTCACAGAGAAAAGAAGGCGCACAAAGAGTAAGTATGCTTTGTCTTTTCTGAGATCATGCAGACCCAGAGAAACCTCAGAATAGGTATGCTAACACAAGCTCCCCAAAATACAAAATACAAACATCTGTGCTACAAAATGAAGCTGTAAATCTTTGCCTAAACTACCCATGTACTCTTTTTATTCCTTCTGTCTACACGTTTGAATAACAAAACCAACAAGAAATAAAACACATTTCCGAAGCAGTTAGCAGCTTGATCTTATAAAAGCAGGTATGATGAAATGGCTAATAAAGTTACATCAGACTGAAGCACCAAAATAAAAGTACAAAGGGGAAGGAATGCTCAACCATAGTGCATCAAAAGAAACCCTCTTTCAGGTGTCTGGAGTATTGGGGAAGTCTATCAACTTTTACAGCTGTACATAAGCAACCTGGAGGTGCCCCTGTACCTGAGCATAGATAGAGTAACGATGTCGCCTGCTTTGAGGACAAAGTTTCTTACTAATCACATTTCTGACTCAGTAAACTGACCTATTCTGTGTCATGAAGCTACCCCTCAAAAAGCAGTGCTGGGTCAATCCCTCAACCAGGGTTAGCCTCTACCAAGGCAATGTTTGGAAATAGACACTTATAACGTTTTGAGTCATGGGAAGCAGAGTTAGGAGGATTCTGTTCTACACAGGTATCAAAATACAATTTTGTTATCAATTACAGCTTTTGCTCAAACCCAGCCTTGCCTCCTGCAACCTCATCCTGTTGTCAGCTCCCTCATCACTGCAAACTAGAACTCATTAGAACTCAGCATTTCTGTTCAATGGGAGAATATTAAAACTTATTTGAAATTGTAACAACCCAGTAGGCTATTTACATATTAGTTGACAACTGGTAATTTGTTTGGTAATTGTCAGTAGTAGACTAGTAGTGGGTACTCTAAGGGAAGAATGATGTTTTAAAAATAATATAGACATTCATATTCTAATAAGCTATTTCTAATGAGTATGCTAAATGGTAATGGTTTTGGTAGGGCATAGTCTATTTGCTTTTGTAATTGGTGTACTGAATACACCAGTATGAGATACTATAAAGATGATATAAAAATTAAGTTATGCCTGGTGGAGGTTTTTCCTTACTATTAACGATATCTGTTTGCATATGTTTACACAAAAACAGAAGGAGATATTAGGTCAGCACATGCAACATTTACATTCATATCCATTAACTGCTATGAACATTTTGTCACCTGCTCTCATTATGCACTGCCAGTAACAACCACTTCTTTTGGTCGGGATGGTGCTACAGTGTTAAGGTCTCACACCTGATGGAAGGCAGCAAGTAGGAAAGCATCTTTTTTTTCCCCCTCAAGATTAATAGACAGCAAATTGAAGTAAGCCATTCAAAACATCTATGCAAGGCAGCTCTAGGAATCAGTAAATGTTGTATATTAGAAGCCAATAAGGTGAAATCCAGGGTGTTAATCCAGAGGGTCACAGGACTCAGAAATACAGTCTGACTACCATGGCATAAGCTGTAACCAAAAGTATTACAAGACAAAATTATTATGAGAAACAAACCTCACACAACAAATTCCACTACATTCCTGGAAGAAAAAAGAAAACTTGTTGAAGAATTGATATTTTTTCTTTAAAAACAAAAAAACCCCAACATTATTTCACATTCTCTGAAACTCTTTGTTACACCCCCCCCCCCC
>VYZW01033099.1:6982-35034 GCA_013401315.1 Balaeniceps rex | reverse complement strand
CCCAAAATTTTTTCCCATTCTCCTAAACCCTTTTTTTCCCCCCCCCCCCCCTCCCGGTATTTCTTACTGTCAAGGTCTAATCGGCATGAAATCTGAGCCTCAGTGTATTTATTTTCTCTCCAAACCATCATGACACATTTTAATTTTCTTTTCTTTTTTTATTGATAATACTTCTTTTGAAATAATAAGGAGGAAAATCTGCTGTATGCTGAAGCCTAGCATATATTGGAGAATGAAAAAGTTTACAGTAAAAGAAACATGAAATTTGCCATTAGACAGAAAGATAAGGCAATTAATTTAGATATAAAGAAAAATGAATGTAACCCTATTACACTGGAGAGTTCCTGGCACATCTAGGAGTCACAAACACTCTCACTGGACTGACGGTTCTTATGGGCCCCTGGGTAGCCACAAGCCAGCTGTGTCAGGTTGTCGTAGCTTCACTGCTCGCCACAACAGCGGTGGTCAGTGCAGGACCCAGGGGCAACTGAAGACCAACTGGGCTGCCTGTATCCAGGAAGAGCCTTAAGAAGCAAAAGAATTAATAAAACCAAAAATCCAGACAGATGAGACTATGTATGAGAGTGTGACAGCATATACATCTGGTCTATGGAATCATTTATTAGCCAAAACGCTTATGAGATAGAAAAAGTTAAAAAAAGAAAACTTAAAGTTTAAGGCAGCTTTGAGATTCTGGTTGATACATGGAGAGATGCTCATGAAAGAGTTGAGAGACCACACACACCATGACATGAAGAGAGGGCAGTGTTGATGTACTGCAGGCAGCCAGTTACTCTCAGGAATGTGAAAACAAGTCTCACCGTTGTGGAAATAGATTATTTTCCATTATGTGTCAACCACCGCAGAACCCACACAACATCAGCAGAGGTTTACTGTAGGGGCCGAGAAGGGCTCGGTGATGGATATACACCACGCACGAGACCCTTCATCCCCTGCAGCTGGGCACATCCAACACCAGCACTGTGCAGGACCTGTGAGGCAAACCCAGCCCAGGGGTGCTGACATCTTTGAATGCTGCGTGATCAGCCACAGAAGCCACCCAGAAAAGGAGGCCCAGAGCCATAGTCCCATGAACCCCAGCCTTCACGCAGCACGGCTGCTGCAGGATGCGCCTTCGGAGCAGACTCCTCCTGAACCGCATCACCCTGCAGCCATTCCTGGTTTCTCTGTTTCTTGGAAGCACAAGGCGAACAGCTTCTGCCTACTCTGGGCAACCGGGTCCATCACAGGCAGCCACCCGCTACCGCCCAAACACAAGAAAAAGGCTGTTAATGACTGACAGCTCAGAAGAGATGTTACCTTAACTGAACGCTCTTCCCTGGTCTTGCCTCACTGAAGAGAGGGACAGAGAACAGGCTCAACGCCAGAAACTCTGCTCTGGTATTCCTCCAAAATAACAGATAAAAAGCTGAAGCAGAGACTTTAGATTTTTTTGTTTCATATTGTCCTGGTTTCAGCTGGATAGAGTTAATTTTCTTCCTAGTAGCTGGCATAGTGCTGTGTTTTGGATTTAGTATGAGAATAATGTGATAACACACTGATGTTTCAGTTGTTGCTAAGTGGTGCTTACCCTAGTCAAGGACTTTTTCAGCTTCCCATGCTCTGCCAGGTGCACAAGAAGCTGGAAGGGGGCACAGCCAGGACAGCTGACCCAAACTGACCAAAGGGCTATTCCATACCATACGACGTCATGCTCAGTATATAAACTGGGGGGAGTTGGCCGGGGGGCAGCGATTCCTGCTTGGGGACTGGCTGGGCATTGGTCAGTGGGTGGTGAGCAATTGCATTGTGCATCACTTGTTTTGTATATTCCTTTGCCATTATTATTATTACTACTTTCTCTTCCTCTGCTGTCCTATTAAACTGACTTTACCTCAACCCATGGGTTTTACTTTTCTTTTCCCCAATTCTCACCCCCATCCCATGGCGGGGGGGAGGGGGGCGGTGAGCAAGCAGCTATGTGGTGCTTAGTTGCCAACTGGGGTTAAACTACGACACATATACAAGCTAAATTGTCATCTTTGCTTAGGAAAGCAGTTCCAACTAATTTCAAAGGGATCCACTGGCTTTTAATCAGGGACATTTTGATTCAAGCACTGCAAGTATCTCACCATTCTTACTGATCAGAGGAAAACATGTAGTTTGCATTAAAGCTACCTACAAATGTTCTTAAAACAATTTTTTTCACATGGACTTTTTATGACTCCCTCTCTGCACAGCTACTCATGGCTTAGGACGGCAGAGATCTTCAACCTCCTAAAATGGATAAAGGGATAGTATTCGTACACATTCTGTCTTTGCCATGGGCCTGATACAAAGCTCACCAGGAATCTCATTTCCTTCAGCTTTCATATGAAGCTGTTGCTGGAAAAAATTCAGTTATTAATACATAGAGAGGTAAACTAACAATGACATGCTTGGAGGTTGCCTGTGTGCCATGACAGAAGGAAGGCATGCACACAGCTTCCCCCTCAACTGCTGAGCAGTTTCAGCTTCTTGCTTGCAGGTGGTTTAGTCATAGGTGATTCACATTTGTCCATGCCTGAATTCTGCAGAGTGACTCAGGCCCTCTTACCTTTAATGCAGTGCAAATACCAAACATACAATCAGCTTCAGTTCTAATAGACCAGCATGATGAACAATCTTTTTTGAAGGTTCAAATGGTTCCTGCCTCCCTTGCTATCTTACAATACCTTTTTCCTCTCTTGTAATGCTTTTTGTTGCCATATAGTCAATGTTTCAAATCACACTGATTATTACATTCTAGAATTGGCTATCATCCTCTGCAAACAACAACAAAAAAATCTAGAGTCAGTGCATAGGAATCTGATTTTATTTAACCTGTAAGCTAAATGCATTCACTCAAAGTTGCACAGCCTTTGGAACAGCAGCTTAATGACGCCAGTTTATTTGAACAGTGTCAATCACACCGTTAACATTAATAACATTATATGTTAAAATACGGATTGATGTCCAAAGCTCAGTCTCTGTAAACTGACAAAAGACAGAGAGGAGAGCCCAAGAGTTAGCACGGGAGTTAGTAACACCTACCTAGTTCTTTGATGAGCCTGTAAATCAAATCAAATACTGCAACTAGCTAAATACTTTAATATATGGAGAAAATATGTTACCATGTGGGCAGAAGGCTCACAAGCATTTCCTTATTAGCCCCCTTTTACTAGAAATAAAACCAAATTAAGTGATTTCTCTGCTTAAAACAACCAACCCGATCTGTATTTTACAACATCATGGTGTCAAGGTCAGTGTGAGATTGCTCACCCAACTGTCCCCGAGGATAAACTGGAACATTATTCATTGTAAAAACAAATTACAGCATGTCCTATCCAATCAATTCTATTCAGGCAGAGAGATGAGAGAATGAGAAAAAGAACAAGAGAGACCACAGTTTTGTCTGGCTGCTGTGTGTCAAGTATTGTAGACCTCTCCTCTGTTAATACCTATTCTCTATTTCCAGCAGGGGAAACATTTTGGAAAAGGTAACAATTTTCTCCATAAAACAGGGACTCTGTAGTATGAGAGCATCACAACAGTCTTCAAAGCAGACTGGTTTGTTCCTGAAATGAGCAACTTGCCCTTGCCCTTTGACAACAATTTATCAGAATTTAGGAGGTTGCACCCCCATCAGCAGCTCTGTTCAGCTATCATTTGGTGTGAACTGGGCACTGTTCTCCTGAAAGGAGCCACTCTTGGCTGTAAAAGCTGCTGCAAAAGTGTCACTCAGCCCCAATCCTGCTGCTGCTTAAAGTGAAGACATCCTAAGCCCAGGACTTGTGCACTCGCCTGTGAGCGTGCAGCTGGAAATACAACACCAGGGAGCAGCCTGATCACAAAGCCTCTGGGGAGCAGGAGGAGCTCCAGCCTGCACTACTGTCCAAGAATCACATTTATCAAAATGCGCATTTATGCTGGGCTCACTGCCACATGGTCCAAAATTATATTACCTCAACAGGCAGTTTAACTACGAGTACTTTATTTAGTATCCCTTTCCACTATTCTTTCTCCCTCATAGCATATTAGTCATCCCAGCTCCTTTGCTTTAGTGATGATAAAAAAAATTGAAAGCCAGCTACATCTTGCATTTTGCCTTGAAGGCAGAAAGGTTGGTGGTCACTTCAAGTTCTTGCAGTGGGAAGAGAATATTTTCAGTTATATTCTACTGTTTGGGCGAGATGTGGGGAAACAGATCTGAACACCCCTACTGTGAATTTTCCTCATCACTAGCTCCTAGCTTGAAAGATCCAAGAATCCCTCTAGCCTCTTCCAATAAAAAAAAATAATTACTGCAAAGAAGAGTGACAAGAGAAAGAGTGTCATGCATCCACACTCCTACCAAGAGATGGATGCGAGCTTATGCAGACCTAACAGATACCTTCACATGGTGCAAGGGGAGATCCAATTAAGTGAGCACAGGCCATGCCACAGGCTGCACAAGCCCACCCTGCATGCCCTGGAAATCCTCAGTGCCTGAATCCTGTGCTGTGCTATCAAAAGCACAAAGTCAAAGACTCTGCATATGGAGATGATGATGTTTGGCATCACCCAATGCATACTGCCTGCATATAAGTTCTTATTTAAAACTATTCATTTTGGAATGAAATTAACACAACAAAACTAAACATTCAAGAATTAGGAAGTGTCAAGCTAAAGCTGCTTATGTGGGTTTTAGTTCCACCCAATAGCACTGTTTCTACATACAGAGTCATACATTTTTTCTAACAGAATCCACTGGTTTATTCAGGATACAGAATAGAGGGAGATCATTTAATGGGAAATTAGTCATCCTTACCGCTGTGAGCTGTCAAGTTATATTTAAGCATACTGAATTAAGTCTATACCAAATACAGTATTTTCTTATTTGTATGGTCCATTCAAAGACCACCAATTCAACTTCCCAATGAACACTAAGTCCTATTATCTCATATGTGTACACAGATGATCCAAAAAATAAAGAGCATATTCTAGTCACATAGTAAAGCCAGATTTATACAACAAAGAAAATTATGCAGCCACAAAATTTGCTCTGCATGGGCATTCAGTTCTCCTAATGCAGAGATCAACCTTGCCAGCTCTGCAACATCTTGCCTCACTCAACACAAACTCCCACAGTTAACGAGGCAATGATCCTGCAGAGAAGAGCCCCCTTTACCACATATCTCACAAGCAGATCCATTCTGCATAGTGAAGGAATAAGAGATCTGTGGAAAAATTATAGAATATAGCTTCATAATTAAAAACTACTTGTGTAATGGTGGCCAGTAAAGGTTGTGTGAGCAAAGTAGACCATGCCAAATCATAAAGCATTCATTAAGTTGTAACCTTATACAACGTTGGGTAGGAGTTAATATCTCATAAAAATTAAAATATCTTTGTGAAAAATAATACCGTTTTTTAACACAGAGTATTACCCTAAAAGGAGCTATACCCTCCAAGTATTTCAGCCGAGTAACTTGTATTGAGAAAGAGCTGCATTAACTATGCTAGACCACACTGAAACTTAACATAACTTTTTGAAATATACTTTAAAAAACAACTCATAAAAATGCACACATGTATGTGTGCATTAGGTATAATAGAGAGTGTTTACGAACTATAAAAAGATATGTGATTTAATGTAATAAGAGAAGGTTGTTTATGAAAAACAAGTATTTATGATAATGGTACAGCTTTGTGAAGGTTTGGTAAGATGCCAAAAAGCACCATTAAAAGTTTTGTTCAGAATAAATAAAAGTGGGTTGGAATAAATTTATTGCAACAACAAATGTGATTGGAAGTTTAATGCATAACAAACTTGTAAAAACAGCGCTAAGAGGTTTTGTGTTTTAAAGGTGTTGGATCAGTTAGTTAATTTAATTAATAGAAGACATCTCATTAGAGGATGTTAAAATGAAGCAAAAAATTATGCAATAAAAAGTTTTCTTAAAAGGCTGCAACAGACACAGCTAAAGTCTTCCCAGGGCAGAGGAAGGGATCTATTTTACTATGCCCATGCTCCAAGGACTTATAAAAATAAGCAAAACACCCCCAAACAAACAAAACATGCAGACAGTGAAAGAAAAACAAGCAAAAAGAAAAGGAAACAACTAGGCAAATCATTAGCATAATACTTGCTGAGCTAAAGCAAGGAAAAACAACTTTGAGAAAAACCAACAGATAACTAGTAAGTTAAATAAGCATAGCTAGGAGGGGGAGGGAAGTACATATGCAAATAAACACCAGTTGTTTGATGCAGCTTCTGCATGAAACAAGAAGCTCCAGAAGATGCAGGCTAAAACCAATGCCAGGCGCTGCAAACAAAACGCTCATCTTTGGCAGCAGCAAAGTTAGTGGTATTTAGTTATCCTCAAAAACAACGGTATAAAGGACCAATGATTTGATAATCAAATTTGTCATCTCTCACAGGACAGTTATAAAGATAAACCAAAAAATCCTAAACAACTGGAAGCTTTCAGCACAGACAACTGCAAAACATATCATAAAAGGAACCCAAACCATCAAACTTCATTTAGAGATGACTATAATTCCACAAGTATTACCCACTATCTACAGAAAGTAAAGGAAGTGGATACTTCAAAGCAGAACAAATATAATGAAGCATCTCATGAGTTTCAAAGAGTGAAGACATAAATTTTTATTGAGCAAGCTGTGCATTCTAGCATTGGTTAAAGGCTTATTACCTCTGTATACATGAGCTAAAGCATGTGAAGCTGTAAAGAAAAATTATATGAGCTGGTAAAGGCTCTCCTACAGACGTCGCTCTTATACTCTCTGCAGACCTAACATTACAGATATAAGCTGCATGTACACAATAAGAAGTAGTACTATGCAATAAAACCCCAAACCCAGCTAGCCCAAGTGTAAGAAGAAATACAGCCCTCAATTTTACTGCTCAGGACACTGCCCTGTGCCACATCAATATGTCCCCATGCTTTGCCACTAGATTTCTCTGCTACACAACAAGGGGATACTGATTTTGAGTTTCAAGCTGTGTAGCAGATATACCCTAACACTAACTAACACTTCTCTGCCTTCCCCTCCCAACCCTTTCCTCTTCTCTTTGCCTCCTTTGCCCCTCTCCTTTTAGCTACTGTCACACCATTCCTCTTTCTCCCCTACTTGCATTCCCCTCTTTGGTTCTCCTCTTCAGCTTTATTCCTCCAACACTCCCTGTTGCTGCAATGCTTACTTCTATGCTGCTCATCCACCTACCCACTGCTGACCCTTCCCCTCCACTTTCCTATTCCTCTCTCAGCTCCTACTCTGACTTGCTGTTCTCCAAAACCACTGTAATTAAACAAAATTGCAAACTGACTCCAGCCTCTCACATCTCCTTTCTCACCAATCCATTCCTCAGCCCTCCTCATCACACCCCAGCGGCTCCTCCTGCTCCAGCCAAGCAGTGAGGAGAGATGAAATCAATGAAGCACCCCTGCTCTCCCATCTGGAATCTATTGTGGCTGGCAAGGGCATGAAAAGTCCTGCTCAGCCCATGTGGCAAAAGCATGCCTGGCCCTACAGTCACACAGGATTTGAGGAGAAAGGACCGCTGCTCCACTCTCATATGGCCTCTGGAGACTGTAGGTACAAACTCTAGGAAGTCTAGGGAGCACACATAAGGAATTCAACACCGTGAGCAGCAAGAGGCATATCACCAATACCACAGGAGCTGTCTTCCTCTTCCTCATCCACATGCTGAAATGCAGAACAAGGTTTTGATAAAATGTTCTTGAAAAACAGCCTTAAAACAGGCTCCTATTGTGTTGAATCCCAGTCAAGCAAAGTTCTGCAAACCTATAAGCTACTAAATACAAACTCTTACAAATAATAAAAAAAAGCACCGAGTGCTTTTATTATGGAAACCACCATCTTTCCTGTCAATAATGACTGGAGGCCACTAAAGCTGCAGTTATGTCTGGATTTACCTTCACATTACACAGCCAATCTTTACACCAATCTCTGATTCTTACCCTCCATCCCAAAGTTGGGACCTACCCCCAATCTAAAAATCAGGAACTCTTACACCATTCTACTGGTAAATTTCCTTAAGTTTTCTATTCCATTTTCGTTTCCACTCAATTTTCATTGCTTGAAAGGTATTTGGATGCACATACAATCCTTTTGACTTAAACTTTTCTTTTCCTGCCAAGGTGCAATCCTTTCTTAGAATATCTACTGCCTACCCTACCTCACATTTTTAAAAACTTAGAGAGGCCCATTGTCATTCATCAGGCCCTCAAACACAGCATTTTCTACATTTTTACCCATGCTTTCATTCTGTTTAAAGGAAATTGTTGGTGCCCTGCTTCATTAAGCTCCAGGACAACTATCAGGCAGGTTTTATGTGTGGAAGCCAGTTTTTTGCTTTCAGAGGAAATATGCTGATGAGCACTTGATCCTTTTCTTGCCTAATTCATTTCTGCTCATTCCAATTGTCAAAAAGTAAATTAGCTCCAGAAAGGTCAGATGAGTCTGGCCAGGCGCCAACCACCACTATCATTATTATTGTCATTGAACTAGTCATGTACCCAGGTTCTCTCAAAAACATGCTGCCCAGAAAAACTTTGCTCTTATTCAAAGAAAATTTGAAGTGATGTGTGGGAATCTTAATAGTTAACATTTGGAGCATGTTTGAGGAGAATTAGACATACTTTCAAAATTCATAGCAGGGACCTGGGTCTCTCAGGGAAAATCTAGTCTATTACAGAAAACTCTCAAGGGGAAAGTTACCAGCAAAACACTGAAGTGGAAAAGGATAATACTGCAAAATAAATAAAACTGTATACATGATTAACAAGTGCAATCATTGTACAGGTTAGCACATTTTCAAGTTAAAGCTGTGTTTGTGAAATGGCGTGAAAGGGAGGACATTCTATAATTAGACTACTTGCATGCAGGCATCTTTTAAGTCAGTCTACATTTTTTGCGTGACTACTCTGTCAAATGAAAATATTATAAAAAAACATGCAAACACAGAGCTAGTAACTTCAAGAGGCAAAGAGTGTGATTCACCTTTACATAAAGCAGTTACTTTTATAGATATCTAAGTAGACTGAGTTGTATCTTCACCCAAATTCAGCTGAGAATCTTGGGAGAAAGAAGCAACTTTTAAGCTCACTATCACACCAGAAGCGTATTTGTTATGTGAGAGAACATGTATAGGCTGGATGCGAGAGGAGCATTTCCCATCACCCAAAGGTGAAATGCTAGGGATGCCTGAAAAGGAGGAAGAAGTGGGCTGCAGGTCATATGGCTCTTCTAGCAAGTTGCTCTCCACCTATGCTGTTTTAAGACCAGCTCTTCATGTTTTATCCCATCTTTGGGACTTGGGGGGGGGGGAATCAATACTAATTAGCAACATTTAAGCAAGCCAGAAAGATAATAAGCTTTTTCACCAAAGCATTTAATTAGGTAGCACACACAAACACTATGTTTCTTCGGACCCTTGATTAGTTCAGTTTACTCTTTGTCCACTGTAGGTAAAAACTGCAAGCTCTAAGTGCAAGTAACATGAAGAAAGGTTTGAGGTCCCTCTGTTTAACAGAGTATACTGGTACTGTGAACAAATAAAAGTGTGTAGATAACATATACTTCAGTTATGCAAGACCGTAATGAGAACACAGATTAAATTTAAAGTAATTGGTGAGCTCAAACATGTCTGTTGAAGCTAAGCTACCTGCTGGACTAGCATGGGCAAGGCACAGAGGTAGTCCAGTAGCTTCCTTGCAGTTGGGTGTAATGGTGTTTATTTCTCACTTAAACATCCTATTCACAGTCAGATCAGCTGGGGGCAACTTCTCAAGCAGTCGCAGAATGAGGCTCAACTATGTCTTTACAGAGGTGTGCCTTGATATCCTTGACAGTACACCTCAAGGAATTACTTTAACAAAACAAAAATGTTATAACTGTACAGCTGAAAAATTGCTGGAAACATGCAGTCCTGCCAACTACTCCAGCTCCCACAGACACAGTCACAGCAAGCTGATGATATCCTACAGCAAGGCTGTCCAGCACTTATGCTATGTCTGCCAATGCAGAAAACTAAGTTCTTCCTAGCGGGCCGCAGGCGACCAGATCTGTACCTGACATACGAACAACATGCAGCTGCTCCCATCACCCATATATGTGCTTCAGTGTCTGGCCACATGCAAAGTCTCCTTCTGTTCCTATCACATATTTGACGAGGAATGCCCATATTTTGGTTGCAGCAGCAGAGGAATCGGAGCATACAGCTTTTCACTGTCCCTAAAGGAAGTCACATACGTCACCCCAGCTAAAAGTTCATAAGCCACTGCTCTGTTGCATGTACCTCAATCCGAAGTTAACCAGCAATTTATTTAAAAATATATTTCATTTGTTTAAACAAATAAAATTGATAAAATGCACAATGGCATTGCGACATGGCCCACAATAAATAAATGTTAATAATATCTATCTGTTAATGATTTTTTAAATTATTTCTTCCAACAGTCCCTATATCTACCCTTGAGATGAGCAGCATATGTTCTAGAGTTCTCTGGTGTACTACCAGATGGAAACTAGCAAACAGAGGCAGAGGTGAACTTGAAAGACTAGGGGGGTTTTATTATTATTTTTTTAAGCAAGCCAAGATTGCCAATTAACTTGAGACAGCTTTTAGTGCAGGGAAGTATAAATTTTGAATTACTTATGGTTAGCAAATGCAAAGCAACATCTTTTTCACTGAAAAAAGGTCACATCCTTTTCCAGCATTATGGAGAGCTTTCAGGAAACTTGGTTTTATTAGAGCAAAGAAGGGAAGAGATTTAATAAATGTCTAATCATCTTCACTGTATCCAATATTTGAAGTGAAATTTGTTTTCTTGCAAAAATACAAACAAACAGGTAGTTTAGCTATACACTCACGTAGCCATCTGCTAACTATCTTGGTTTTAAGATCTCAAACTATGAAACTGGATGATTAAACAAAAAGTGAGGGAGATTAAACCAGACAAGGTTTAACCTGGTTTAACCAAACCACATGTTCTAGCCACGCATATACTTCAAAACTGTCTGAAGGAAAACTTTAACACAAACTTCTGCTTCCTCAGCTGCAGGGCTTTCTGCAGACCCCTCTAGAAAGCAACATATATTGTTTGCTTTGGTCTGCCTCACACAAGTGACAGTAGCATTTCACCACCCCAGCACCATTACCCATAGGAGGTCTCACAAACAAAACCAAGCATCTTCTTTCTGTTTCTGCTTTTTGCTTGTGGCACTATGGCACTCTGTCCCCAAACTCCCTCCCCCTCCAAGTTTGAACAGCGCTCAAACACAGGCAACCCTGGGGAAAGGAAAGTGGACGAGGACAGTAGATTTAATCCTGCAGCACAGCAGATGCCCCAGGAGTGCAGCTGCTTGAACATCAGCCTTCCATGACCACATTTGATGGAAGGGGAAATGGGGGGGGGGGGGGGAGGAGGCACTAAATCACTTTTAGGCAAAAGTTGACTGCAGAAGCTTTTCCAGTGGCCCACAGATGGTAGGTCCAGGAGACTGGTGGGACCACATTGCTCATGGGACAACATTTGAGCAAGACTTACAGATAGATGAAGTTGGTTATATCACTCCCCCGACCCCAAAACAATGCTTACCACCTTACCACCTGCCGCCTGCCCAGCCTGGGAGCACTCTGCTGTGGGGAGGGCATTACGCTACAGGCCACCCCACCACCAGTCAACAACCCAAAATCCCTGCTGAGGCAGAAGTCTACTTGTAATTCTCTCTCACCTGGGCCATGGTATGGCATGCCACAGACCCAAAGCACTTGTGGCAACACCTTGACAAACATGACAAGGCTTTCTTTCCTTTTTCAGCCCTTCTCCTTGGTGGGCACAACCACCACAAATGAGTCTCTTGGATGCCAAACAAAATCCATTTCAACACTTATGTTTCTGCTGCTTGTGTATCAGGGAATAGGATCTGCAGTATTGCTGTACATGATGCCATTACAACTGTGTAAGCCTATTGTCCTGGTGTCAGCTACAATAGAGCTAATTTTCTTCATAGTAGCTGGCATAGTGCTGTGTTTTGGATTTAGTGTGAGAATAATGTGATAACACACTGATGTTTTAGTTGTTGCTAGGTAGTGCTTACCCTAGTCAAGGACTTTTTCAGCTTCCCATGCTCTGCCAGGTGCACAAGAAGCTGGGAGGGGGCACAGCCAGGACAGCTGACCCAAACTGACCAAAGGGCTATTCCATACCATGACGTCATGCTCAGTATATAAACTGGGGGGAGATGGCCAGGGGGCAGCGATTGCTGCTCGGGGACTGGCTGGGCATCGGTCAGCGGGTGGTGAGCAGTTGCATTGTGCATCACTTGTTTTGTATATTATTTTATCATTATTATTAATATTATTATTATTTTCTCTTCCTCTGCTGTCCTATTAAACTGCCTTTATCTCAACCCACAGGTTTTACTTTTTTTTTTTTCCCCCATTCTCTCCCCCATCCCACTGGGCCAGGGCGGGAGGGTGAGCGAGCAGCTGTGTGGTACTTAGTTGTCAACTGGGGTTAAACCACAACACCTATAATCACAGCTTTTGGGGAGGGGAAGATGCCACACAGGAAGGAAGCATTAGGGCTTGCTGAGTTCATGATTTAAACAGTAGCCAGGACTAAGCTAGACACTAATGCAGGGTGGGGTCCGTGCAGCCATTTTCCGTCATCTCTGCTGCACCACAAGGTTTGCCTATATCTCATAGCCCCAGGGAAATTGCTTTTAAAAAGCATAAAATCCTCATGGTCAGACTGGTAACCTCCAACACTTGGCAGTTTTGAGGTAATGCCCCATTTCCACCCAAAGCCTCAGGCAGAGCCCACACCTACCTAAAGACACATCAGGAAAAGCAGTTCTATCACCAGAGAGGGAACAGGGAGTGCTGGAAAAAGGGTTTCAAATGTAGGTTACAGCAGGGGGAAATGGGAAAGAGCTGACCTGGATGTGTCTTTGCACCTAAAGGTACTCTGGAGCAGCAACCCGGTCTCTGGCCTCTGCATTACCACACCCCCACATGAAGCTAGGTTCATGCAATCTCTGTGACTGGGCAAAACTATTGTGCGAAGTACAGCTGTGGTCCCAGATCTCCACAACGCCCTTCAACTTATTAGATTTAATCAGACTCTGACTGCATCTCTAGTAGCCAGAGGCACTCACAAGGTTCCTATCAGAGATCATCTGATACTACTCCTGGGTTATTCTGCCACCAGAGAGACTTTCAGGTCTTTCATGTCACAGGCTGAAAAGCTATGCTGTTTCCGGGGGTCCCCAGGCTGTACTTTGCCTGGTCTTCTGGGAGAGCAAAGGAACAGGTGTCACCATTGCAGCAACATAATGTGGTAAAGAGAGAATAATATAGAAAATAAAGTGAATTACAGGAGACAAGTGATGCAAGCAAAGGTGAATGACAACAGATGTTATTAGTTAAACAAAGGAAAGGATTTCAAACTAGGAGAAAGGTGAATTTAGAGAGCATGGGGAATTACAAAGCATTGAGGCCTCATCGTCAACAGCAGTTAAAGGCATACAAGCCATCTGGCCTTTTACGTAGGCACAAGAAACATTCAGGATTTAACAAGAGCTTGATAGTTCAAGAGTCCTCCAATGGCCTGTGTATGGTCATATTGGAAGACTTCACAGTAGTACAAATCATTAGGTCTTATGTCTCCATCCAGGACTGAAGAGAATCCAATGCACACCTGGGGCACAGCTTCTGGGTTTAGTCTCCTCCAAAGAAACAGATCCCAAAATTGTTCAAATTAACTCAGTCATAGCAAGTAGGACAATCAGGTGGTTGCTTCAAAATTCGCTACAGCACCAGAGCAAGATACCAGTACAGATACCGACCAGCAATCAAGCTAATTCAGGTGTCAGACACCTCAAAACCAGAGACAGGTCCTAAGTTGAGACAAAAGCATTCAAAGAGTTCAGAAGATTTTGAGTGGAGATCTAAATAACAGCCACATCCGCGCTAATGCAAGTTTGCAACCAGTCTTTGTGCAGCCCAGTGCATATAGGAGCAACTGATGTGGCTACTGTTCACATAACTCTTGTCTGAAACTAGTACCCCTGGAAGGTTTTTTTAATTAAAAAGGATTTAGCGCTATTAAACAATAAAATATCAAAACCCCAGAGGAGACATAATTGCAAGATGCATTGTGCAGCTCCACAGTTTCCAAATCCACATGGTGTTATTGGCAGCTGGCCTTCAATTATAAGAAGGTAACAAGAAAAAGCACACAGCCAGTGACAGTGAGGCGAGATGCCTGCCGTCCCTTAAAGGAATACTGCTCCCCTTGGAGGTTTCTGCACTGATTGGACTTTGAGACAGCCGCTGCCCAAGTACAACTCATGGTAATCTGACCAACTACAATGTGGACAGCAAAATGTGCAAAGTTTACCTGGTGTTAACTTCAGTGCTACCAAAAAGTGAGTAGGCTTTCTGGGTTTTCACTAAAGGCAAGGTTTGGCCCAAGACACGAGACACATATGGGAACAAAAGCTTCAACTCAGGCAGCCAGAAGTATGTGAAATTTGCCTTCAACGAGCTTTGGCCATAGTCCAAAATCTGTGCTGGAAACTTCACAGAACAAATCCTTCTAGCAATAACCTCCCTCCTGCTACTTCAGCATCTCCCCATGAAGACCTGCCCAACGGTGGGAGTTGCATAAGAACAAATAGAAGCAAAACAAAGAGCTGGAGTGAAATAGCCCATACAGGTTTGAAATTGCTGTAGTTTTCTGTTTCAAAGATGTATAAGCAGGCTATTAGAAGTACAAATACAACCTTGTCATACCAAAAGCTTTGGTTTGGTTTTTTGGGTTGGGGTTTTGTTTGTTGTTTTTGTTTTGTGTTGTTTTTGGTTTGTTTTTTTTTTTTTTTTTTTTTTTTGGGGGGGGGCACAGGAGAAAGGTGGGGAAGCAAGGCATGGCAGAAATTAAGCATGCACTTGTTTTGATAACTGAGACGTTTTCACTTCATATTTTCAAAGCATTTCAAAACACCACTTTGAAACACAAGAAATCTTCCCAAAGAGAAAAGTTTATGAATTTCACCTACATAATCCTGAACAGAATGCTTTGTTTGACCAAAATTTGATTCCCCTCCACCCTCTGCTTGCCCCATTGCCCCTGCTTCTCATTGTCCCAAAGGGCTTCCCCACCACATGCGCAAAGGTATTTTATATGGCACTAGAGGGACACAGATAACTTTATGAACTCCTACCAGTTACAGCCCAACAGTGACTGGGCTCCTCATTTGCTAAGATACCAAACCCCTGCACTGTGCTATAAGACACATAAGCCACCTATTTCTCATTCCAGTGACAACAGTTTAACCCGCGTTGAAGCCGAGGCTACTTTAAACCTCAGTTCCTTTGGCTTCAGTGTGATACTGAGTACCCAGGTACCTATAATATCCTTATTTCACAATTTCTTGTTGAGTTAGAGCACTACTATAATGACCAATAAACTTGAAGTACATAAATGCTAATACAGTTGCAGTTACACCAATCAGGAAACTGATCTGCATGGGGGAGGGAAGACCCAAAGGAATGAGGATCCCCCCTTCCCCCCATTTCAGTTGGGTGAAATTCTCAATCTATTTTGCTGCACAGCTACACAATTGCTGAGTTTATTTAGCTATTCGGTGGAAAAAAAGGCAGCAGTGAAGTGCCACTGAAGAAACACGTAATAAACCAACCTTTGGGCCACATCCCAGAAGGGCACTGACAACTTAATGCCCAGTACTTCAGTGTGAGCTATAAAATAAAATTCCTCCAAAAATTCAGTTTTAATTTACTTGCCTGTCACAAATCAAGTCTGTAGCAGTACAGGGATACATGGTTTCAAGCATAAAATCTTGGTCTAATGTTGTGATCTTTCTTCTAACCAATTATCACAGATATATTTCCAACCTTCAGAGTGCATCCTTGTAGACAGCGTGCCAATACTGAGTTTGGCAGGGATGCTTACACACACGCTAGGTGACATAACAAGAAAAAGTTTCAGGCTCAGCGTTTCTAAAGAGATTTGACACACAAGCAGGACAGGATTGATTGTCTCTGCTGTACTTCATAGGCCGCCTTAGCAAGCAGCACTTTCAAAAAGGGCAGAAGACGAACGTTGCCATCACAAGGTGAGTGATGCTGTGAGACAAAACCTTGCAACTACACACATTGCTTAGCACAAAAGACCTACAGGCCCATCCTCCATGGATTTGTCTTGTGGAAGACTGGTCTTGAGTCTGAATAGACATACAGTGCTGAGAACACCAGTTTTATTCTCAAGTTTTTCAATGAACAGATTCCCATCTCCCTACAATCGCTCTTGTACCTTGAGATAAATGAGCAATCCAAAAACCTGGAGAAAGCATTACTGCTGAACCCACGCCCACAATGCAGGCAGTGATTCCAAAGCTGCCACATTAAGGAAGCAAGAAGAAAGTTACACCTCAGTGAGCACTTCTGTGGCAGCAAGTAGAGACAAGAACCTGCTAACAGCATGTGGGGTTGGACTAGTGACACAGCACATACCTGCTGAGCAGGTCATTTCCATATCATTTTCAGCTTGCCACTCTGCTAGGCAACCTGCTGAGCTACATCTGCTCTTGAGATTTGCAGAAGGGCAGGCTTGAGACTGGCAGCCACTAGAACAAGAAGAGTGGGACACAAACAAGAATAAAAGCTGTTCAAATATAAGGTTTGCAAAACCTGTAATTGATCAAGGAATGCTCCAGCATTACAAACTCTTTCCATGCAAATTCTTTTTGCCATCTCCTATTCTGGCTAGCATCAATGGAAATTTGTAATACCTGACAGTAACTAGTTACCAAGACTTATCTTAAAAAAATTAACAGAAACAGAGAATCACAAAACAACCAAGACTGGAAGGGGACTCTGGAGATTTCCTTATGGAACACCCTGCTCACAGCAGGGTGAACTAGTGCAAGTTGCTCAGGTCCAGGTCCAGTCAAGTTTTGACCATCTTCTTCAAGGATAGAGACTCCAAAACCGCTCTGGGTCACCTGTTCCAGGTGTTTGACCAACCTCACAGTAAAATAATCGTGTGGTGTATCAGCCACTCCTTCCACTTTTGTACAGTCTGCAAATTTGCTGAAGGTGCATTCAGTCCCGTCATCCAGATCATTAATAAAGATGTTAAACAGTATTGGCCCTACTACCAATCCCTGGGGTACACCACTAGGCACTGATTTCCAACTGGACTTTGCGCTGCTGACTACAATCCTATATGCCCAGCAGCTCAGCCAGTTTTCAGTTAATCTCATTGTTCTAATCTACACTTCATCAATTTGTCAATGAGGATGTTACGGGAGACAGCGTCAAAAGCCTTACTAAAGTAAAGAAAAGCAACATCTGCTGCTCTTCCCTTATCTACAGTGCTAGTCACCTCATCATAGAAGGCTATCAGGTTCGTCAAGCATGATTTCACCTTCATAAATCCATGCTGACTACTCCCAATCACCTTCTTGTCCTTTATGTGTTTGGCAACAGTTTCCAGGATTATTTGCACCATCACCTTCCTGATAACTTATGCACGGCCAATCACGTATAGTTCCCCAGATTCTCCTCCTTGCGCTTCTTGAAGATAGTGGTGACAATTGCTTTCTTCCAATCCTCAGGAATCTTCCTAAATTGCCAGGACCTTTCAAAGTTAATCAAGAGTGGCCTCACAATGTCATCAACCAGCTCATTCAGCACTTATCATAGAACAGAATCATAGAATGCTTTGGGTTGGAAGGGATCTTTAGAGGTCATCTAGTCCAATCCCCCTGCAGTGAGCAGGGACATCTTCAACCAGATCAGGTTGCTCAGAGCCCCGTCCAACCTGACCTTAAAGGTTTCTAGGGATGGGGCCTCCACTACCTCTCTGGGCAACCCATTCCAGTGCTTCACCACCCTCATTGTAAAACATTTCTTCCTTATATCTAGTCTAAATCTACCCTCCTTTACTTTAAAACCATTACCCCTTGTCCTGTCACAACAGGCCTTACTAAAAAGACTGTCCCCATCTTTCCTATAGGCCCCCTTTAAGTACTGAAAGGCCGCAATAAGGTCTCCCCGCAGCCTTCTCTTCTCCAGGCTGAACAACCCCAACTCTCTCAGCCTGTCCTCGTAGGAGAGGTGCTCCAGCCCTCGGATCATTTTTGTGGCCCTCTTCTGGACCCGCTCCAACAGCTCCATGTCCTTCTTGTGCTGAGGGCTCCAGAGCTGGACGCAGTACTCCAGGTGGGGTCTCACCAGAGCCGAGTAGAGGGGCAGAATCACCTCCCTCGACCTGCTGGCCACGCTTCTTTTGATGCAGCCCAGGATACGGTTGGCCTTCTGGGCTGCAAGCGCACACTGCTGGCTCATGTCCAGCTTTTCATCCACCAGTACCCCCAAGTCCTTCTCCGCAGGGCTGCTCTCAATCCCCTCATCTCCCAGCCTGTATTGATATCGGGGGTTGCCCCGACCCAGGTGCAGGACCTTGCACTTGGCCTTGTTGAACCTCATGAGGTTTGCACAGGCCCACCTCTCCAGCCTGTCCAGGTCCCTTTGGATGACATCCCGTCCCTCAGGCGTGTCAACTGCACCACTCAGCTTGGTGTCATCTGCAAACTTGCTGAGGGTGCACTCGATCTCGCTGTCTATGTCATTGATGAAAATATTAAACAGCACTGGTCCCAGTACGGACCCCTGAGGAACACCACTTGTTACCAGTCTCCATTTGGACATCGAGCCGTTGACCACTACCCTCTGGATGCGACCATCCAACCAGTTCCTTATCCACCGAACAGTCCACCCATCAAATCCATATCTCTCCAATTTAGAGAGAAGGATGTTGTGGGGGACCGTGTCGAAGGCTTTTTGGAAGTCCAGATAGATGACATCCATTGCTTTTCCCTTGTCCACTGATGCAGTTACTCCATCATAGAAAGCCACCAGGTTAGTCAGGCAGGACTTGCCCTTGGTGAAGCCATGCTGGCTCTCTCGAATCACCTCCCTGTCCTCCATGTGCTTTAGCATTGCTTCTAGGAGGATCTGTTCCATGATCTTCCCAGGCACAGAGGTGAGGCTGACAGGTCAGTAATTCCCAGGGTCCTCCTTTCTTCCCTTTTTAAAAACAGGCACAATGTTTCCCTTCTTCCAGTCACCAGGGACTTCACCTGACTGCCATGACTTTTCAAATATTATGGACAGTGGCTTGGCAACTACATCAGCCAACTCCCTCAGGACTCTGGGATGCATCTCATCAGGTCCCATAGACTTATGTATATTCAGGTTCCTCAGGTGGTCACGAACCTGATCTTCCCTTACAGTGGGAGGGGCTTTACTCCCCTGGTCCCCATCTTGTGGTCCATCAACTTGGGAGGGGTGAGGAAAGAGGTTGCCAGCGAAGACTGAGGCACATACCACCAAGTCCCATGCATTTGTATATGTTCCACTTAAGTTTTCCATAATCTGATCCTCCTCCACCAAGGGTAAGTCTTCCTTGCTCCAGACATTACCACTGATCTCAGGGGCCTGGGATTGCTGAAGGCAAATTTTACCAGTAAAGGCCATGACAAAGGCAGCAGAGAGTACCTCGGTCATTTCCCCATCCTTTGTCACAAGATCCTTCTGCCCAATTCAGGAGTGGATCAAAATTTTCTCTCATATTGGTTTGGAAGTGCTTTTTGTTGCCCTTCACATCACTTGTCAGATTCTGGGTGGGCTTTGGCTTTCCTAATCCTATCCTTGAATGATCAGTGTTTCTATATGCCTCCTGGCTCACCCTTCACTGCTTTCAACTCTTCTACACTTTTTAGAAAAATGGCCAGGTCATAAAGAGACTTGCACTCAATGCTTGCTCCATTTCAGTACCCCATCATAAGCATTATTCAGTTTCAAGTGTTTCAATTTATTCCCCAGGGGACTTCTGGGGGTATGGTATGAAGTCCTCCAGCAAACTTTTTACACACTTGAAAGCCTGACTCCTAATCAAAGGAACAGCAGTCTTAAATGAGTAAGCTTGGCTGAAGCACTTCATACTTAATGATGACCTTCACTGAATAGGTTTTGAAAGTACTTTCCAAACAAGGTCTCATCTTTCCATTTTCTCCATTTTCACCAGGTGAAGAGATGGAAGTCCTACAGTGCTAGAATCTATTTCAAGTTCTAAGCAGGGGGCTAAGCAAGAACAAGTAACAATCATGCTTTAGTGATTACTGTAAATCACAGGGTGTCCAATTTCCTATTGCTCTAGATCTTCCATCATAAAGATGTTACCTCTTCGTCATAGCAGCCCATTACTATTCACTTTGAACATGACTCCACAAGACATCACGAAATAGTATCAGGTCATGGTAATTCAGGCTCCTAAATTGCGTACCTGGCACCAATACAAAATTCTTTTTTTATATTAGACAACGAAAGGCCTCCTTGTTCCATTCTTATTCCTCGCTGAAACAGAGATTGAGGTATATGCACAGTATGCACAACAAGGGAACACGTCCAGAGGTTTAATGACTTTCTGAAGTACTCTTGCAATCCTCCCTAATGAGGGGTTAAACCACAACAGGGTTATACAAAATATTGCTATTCTTTTCACTGAAACAATCATTGTTTTCAGGATAATTTTTTAAAAAAAAAACAAACAACTTATTTCCAAAAGTATAAAAGATATTGCACATTCCAATAATTTATTGATCTGCAGTACTGTGTTAAACCTTGGCTCTCTCCAGCAGTGATGTTTCAAGAGCAGTTGGAAGTCAAATAACCGTGTCCAGGGTCTTAAAGATTGTAAGTAAACAGGTTTAGAGGAAAGAAGTTTAATCATGTGAAGGTTTTTAGATAACCAGAAAGATTAGCATTATTGAAAAAAAAATTCTGCAGCATCTGATAATTTTATGTCAATTAATTGCGAGGTAAATATTAACTTCATACATTTATAAAAGTTCATTTACCCATTCTAAAAACATAACATCTTTATTAATAATCTGATGAGGATTAGCAAACAGCATTTTAACTTCAGACATTATCAAACTGGCAGTTACTACCAAGACAGTTGAGATAATACAAAAGATGTGCAGGAGTTAGAAATATGGACACAGTAGCATAACATTCACCTGATAGAATACAGAGCAATACATCGGGGAGGGGGAGGGCAGGGGGAAGTCACCCCAACACAGATGTTCAGCAGAAACAAGATAGGAATAAAACTGCCAAAGCATGCAGGTGACTTAGGAAAGCAGGCAAGGCAGAAGAGGTAACCAAGTGGCAGCAGGACCCCAGAACATGGGGACAGAAAGAGTAGAACAGATGATCTCTCCCCCACACACCACAGGTGCCCCTAACCACTACGTACACCATAATGTTGGTTCCCATCTCTTCCCTTGAAGCCCTAGTACAAAAGATGCACCAAGTTAAAGTGAAAATACGAATCCAGACTCAGCAATTTTGTTTTAGGGACTTACCTCTGAGACAAGCTTAAAGCTAGCCAGAAAGTTAAAGGGTTGCAATAGTTGACCTGACATTCCCCCCGCCCCTGCCAAATTTGTACATTTCCACGCATCTCTCCCACTCAACAGTAAGAGCCGTTAAGTGCTACAGCAGGTTACCAAGCGTACTGGGCGCCTGTGTCTAGGTGCTGGCAGCAGGGGACTGCAGGGAAGCCCCTGTGACGAGGGGCTGGAGCCACCCTGTGCTGGACACAGCCGGTTCCAACAGGCCCCACTGCAGGGCACAGCTGAGCCCCTCAGCCAAGATGGTGTCACCTCAGGGGAAATGTATGTAAGAAAGGGCTAAACACTGCCTGCCAGTGAGGGGTGAGAAAAAGAGTGAGAAACAGCCCTTCAAGCACCGAGGTCAGAGAAGATGAAGGAGAGGAGGTGCTGCAAGTACCAGAGCAGGGACTTCCTTGCAGCCCCTGGAGATACCATGGTGGATGTGATGAGTTGACCTTGGCCAGCTGCCAAACACCCACCCAGCCACTCCCCCTCCTCAACAGGATGGGGGAGAAAATAAGATGGAAAAGCTCATTGGTCAAGATAAAGACAGTGACTGGGAGAGGTAACGGACAAAACTGGGACTGGACTTTGCCAGAGAGGGGGATAATTGTGGGGAATCTTTTGTGGTTGTAAAGCTGTGAAAGATCAAGGGCTGGAGTTTTACTGTGTGTGTAAATTGTCCACCTTTGTCGGTGTTGTGATGACATTTTGATTTTGGTGTGAGGATTTCCCCCACACACACCACCACCCCTTTAAGATAATGACAGTTTAATAAGGAAAGCAAAAGCTGCATGTGCAAAGCAAAGCAAAATAAGGAATTTATTCACTGCTTCCCATCAGCAGGCAGATGTTCAGCCACTTCTTGGAAAGCAGGACTTCAGCATGTGTAACCATTACTCCCAACCTCCTGCAGACCCCCAGCCTACTGGCCTTGGGCAGAGCATGGGTTGGAGAAAGAGCTTTGATGCTGTGCAAGCACTGTTCAGCAACAGCCAAACCACTGGAGCATTATCAACACTTCTAACCGTAAACATAAAGAACAGCACCATACGGGCTGCTATGAAGAAAGTTACCTCCATCCCAGCCAGAACCAGTACAATCTCCACTCCTTATTCCATACCATTTGCATCGTGTCCAGGTCCTACATTATCCAATACATCTAAGTATCCTCTGACCATCCCATTCCTTTTCTTACTCATTCCTGAAATCCCTTCATACCAACACTTGCAACACGTACTCCACACTTAAACCATCTTTACATCCAGCAGTCAGATTTACACATCTTCATTACCAGTATCCTCTGTCCCTTAACAGGGGCCAAAGCCAGTTCGCTACACCAAGGTAGCTAGTTAATAAACTGTTTCATTTAGGCTTCAAAATGTAGAAAGGTCTTCACAAAGAACAAGCTGTACAGGTACTGGTTTCAAAGACAGAATACTAGACGAAGTGATCTAATACACCCTGCCTTCAAATGGCATCAAGTGTACATGTACATAAGGGTGTAAAATCTAAAGGTGACATTCAGTCCTCCAGAGGAAAAAAAGTCTTTGCAACCATGGACAATGCCTTCATCTTGCAGCATTCTGAGAAATAAGTTTATCTTGGGAAGCAGCACAACACACTTTTGCTTCAGACCTTTTTACCTTTACCTACTACAGGATGACCTCCTGTCTAGCTTTGCTACTTTTATCTCAAACTCCACCATTATTATTGTTAGATAGTCTTCAACAAGCACCACAGTACTATTTTATTAAGTCACCACTATTCAAGCAGCAAAAAGAGGGGAACACAAAAATCCAAACTAAATGCAACCCTGAAGAACAGTCTCTTCTCTCATTTTCATTTTATCTTGCTAAATGGAGATAAAGAGCATATCATACTGAGCCCCATTCCTACTTTTATGTTGCACAGAACTGACTGCACTCACAGCAGCCAATTTTAAGCCAATTTAAGCCAATTTTATCCTTGCTAAGACTATGCAAGGAAAACAGGGTTGGTTTAAAGCTGTGCTTATAAGGAAAGGCTCTTACCTGCATTAGCCCAGGGGAGATACCAGGGGCAGCTGACATTCACGTAGGTGCCGGGCAGTCCGTCTGGCCAGCAGGCGTAGTTATCAAATGTTCTGTTGCAGAACTTGCCTTCTGCAGAGAGATGGAAGGGAGGGTCATGCCACTGCCTTGTATTAATACTGCAAGGAAGAAAAGGCTGAAGAGCAGAAGATAAAAGCAAACATGGACACATGCATTTAAGCCATAACAGCATTATGCAATTAAGCTTTGATGTGAAGTTAAGTGAGATTTGTCCAAAAGAGTTTATCCCCACCCAACAAGAAGCTGTTGTTTCAGGGGGGAACTGAAGAACATTAGGGTCTTTGACTAAATCAAGGGACAAGAAAGGTGAATCAATACTGATCCATTCCCATCTTTTCTCTTTTACACCCTTATGTGTCTCAGTTTAATTTATTTCATTTTTTCTATGAATACTGTAGATAATCATTCCTGAGAATGGTTTAGTGTCATGCAGTTGGGAAGTCTAGCCTAATATATAGGTCCATCAACAAAATACCCACACACAACCATAACTTTGCATTACAGCTTAATCAACGTGAGAATACTTCACTTCGGATTTATTAAACTGTCATTCTTAGAGGGCAGCGCTCAGCCACTCAACAGGATAATGGAGCGGAGGGAGATGAATGTTTCCCTGCCATTGTTGTCATCAGCTACTGCTCTCACTCTGCCATAATAATGTAGTTAAGAGAAGGAAAATTAACAGTTTTGAAATAATACCTCACAGATCAACTTTAGACCCATCTCACCTTTCTCAGTGTGTCACAAAAGCACTGAAGCATAGGAGAGGCCACACTGTGTCCAGTTGTGAGCATCACTGACAAGTCACCAGTGTCCTCTAAACACGATGATGCTGGCACATCGCAGCTACTCTCAGCATGTTACAGCAGCTCAACTGCTAAGACAAGCTGCCTTCTCATTTTCACTAAGGCACTTTTTTTTAAAAAAAAAAGCCATTTCAGCATTTTACAATGCTCAAAATATTCATACCAACTTTAAGGCCCACAAACTGCTAGGTCAATGTGAACAGCATGGTCCCAGATTTCCTAACACCTGTGTGCCCTAAAAAGGTTTCAGGGGTATTACATTAGCATGCTGCTTTGATGTGCTACAGCCACCACTTGCCACTGCAAGACACTCTGGACCTAAATCTTTACAATGAAATTGTTCTATAAAATGCTTCCTCAGCAGAGGGAGGAGTCCCACAGAGAGCAGGCGGAAGCAAATGGGACAAAGAAATGGACTGGAAAGTAAGCTGGAGAAGTATTTTCAAGTTCATCATCATCCCTTGCTACTGTTATCATGCATTTTAAAAATTAATACATCCTATCCCAACCAAGCAGGCTTACCTGCCGCAATGGGGGGTGCCTCATACAAGTATTTCAGGCATTGGAGCTGATACTCCTTCCATTTCTGCATAACCCCAGAGAGGGACCCATCTGAACTCTGAAAGAGAAATCATGAGTCTCAGATATTGCAGGGATTTCAACTGTGTATTTTTCATGCAGCCTGAGTAGGTGGGTGTGCAAATGACTACTACAAGCCAAAACAGCACTGCTTAAAATAAAGGGTACAAGATGCTGCTATGCGTTTGCCTGATTGCAACCAAATAAATCCCCTTCTATTTGTACCATAAGGAACTGAAAAAAAAAACCACAAGCAACTGTACCATGTCCTCACTGAAACCTAAACTGAGCTAGCCTTGCTCTCTTGAACATGCCCCAGTTGTGTGATTTATTATCTCATGAAAGACAGGGACAGCAGCAAGTCCTTTCAGGAGAGGTTTTCTTTCCAACAGCAGTATTTCTGCAATCCCATAAATGAGACCAAGTTAATTCACTGTATTCAGCAGTTATTCCCCAAGCATTCTTCTAGAAGGTGGATGAAAGCTTTTCCAGCTAAAAGCTCAGATTTTCTTCCATGAACAACAGCTTTTCCCCGCATCCAGCATATTTTCCCTGAAACCACAGAAAGAGCAGGGACCTCCTTTTTGCACAGTTTGACAGGCTGCAGGTTCCATCGTCAGCTGCCCCAAGTACTGAGGGGGCAGGGGAAAAGTATGTACAAACTCTGTCTGAGCAAAAAGGAAATTTGTTGGGTTTAAACTGCAAAACGTAGCACTGGCTGCTCGCTCAACCCTAGCAGACGCCCCACTTGGCTCACAGAGGCCCAGCTTACTCATTGCATTTAAGTAAAGACACATCAGTCCTTCTCTCCCCTCTCTGCATCTGTGTAAACTGAATCACAAATGTCAAGTACTTACATTACTTACAAATGTAAGTAATCAATAATGCACCTAACTCAGCATTCTTTTTCCAGAGAAAGGCCCAGCATGGATGTCTCAGACACACAGTCAACAGCATGAACTTAATGGTACAACACACTAACAGTGAGTAGGGGAAAATTCATTTTATCCCAGCTGTTGATGAGTTTATTAAGTGAAACATGAGGGTAATTAATCCTTGTGATTTTACCCTCACAGCTTCAACTGCTAATTTTTATTTCCTATTTGCGCTTCTGAACCTTTATCAGATGGTTAGAAGGAAACCAGGGCATGGGAAGGATTGGTTTACAAAAAAGAAGTCATTTTAAACCTATACTGCATTTCAGGAAAGCCAAGCTGAATGCTGTCCACTACAACCAATGTGACTAAAATTTATACACCAGTGCAATCACCTTGGTATAAAAGAACAGAAGTAGAACTGGCATTTTTGGACTACAGACCTCTCAACTCCTCTTTGCTCGCATCCTTTCAATTAAAAAAAAGTGTTTGAAAAAAACAAAACACCATATGCATTATGCTTCTGCCTGGATTAAGTCACTACATTTAATTACAAAGATGCTCTTGTACATGTGATGAGAAGTACAACATTTAGTAGATACCTGTGTTGTGCTTCAAGAATAACTGCCTATATTTACATGCAACTTAACTGTAGCTAGGGCCTCATGGCCATAAATTTTAGAAGAATTTAGCCAGCTTCCCTGAAGTCAAAACAAGCACAAGCTTGTGGATCTTTGAAACTCTGACCCTTGTGTGCCTGATTTAAATCATCTTATCTATGCCAATAAATGCTGCCAAAGTCTGTCTGTGCTAAACTCCCTAGTGTAAAATGAATGCATCCTACTGAATTTTAACCCCATGTGCCTGTGGAATCACACAAACCTGTAGCGTTGTGATCTATGCTCAAGATACCTGAAGGAGAAAGAAAATATCATCGCCTAAATTAGGTCTACAGGTGTGTGTAGAGAAACACATTAACCAGTAACTCTAAAACTAAAATGCCATCTACAGATCCATGTAGGCTGAATAAGGATGGGTGACTGGAGTAGGGTGAGAGAGAACAACTTTCAAACTTAAGTTGCTCTCAGGCAGTCTTTAAAAAGTAATTTCAGGTTATGCATTGTTTAAAGGGTCTTCAGTTTACCAGGGTGGTTATTGAAGTTATACAGGACTGTTTCACCACCCTCTCATCACCAGATTAACACTTTAATAAATGAGTAAGAAGGAAGATTTTCAGTATGAACTCTTAAATTACGATTCAGAATAATTTCAGAAGCTACTAAGTGTCACACATCTTCCCAAAAAGTCACTGCTGATCATGCATGCAGGTGACCAGATCAAGTTAATCCAAATTATCTTGTAATGATTTTAAAAGCTGAAAGATGCATACAGAGTTTCATTTAGAAACAAAAATCTACCTTTTAAAATATGCTGAAAATATCCTAAAACTGCTTGCAGTAAGAAAGTTAGCTCTTTTGGAGTCAGCAAACATTAAAGTATGCAGGAATAACCAGCTTTAATTACAGCTTAGGAAAAAGCAAGCCTCTATCCCTCTATTTAATGGAAAAGTAGAAACATTCTACTTATATTGGTTTCTCATAATGTGAGAAGGCAACTCTAACAAGGAGATTAGCAAACTATAAGAGTAAAATAATTAGACATGCCTTTTTGTGGAGATGACTGATTTGGTAGACAGTTTTCTATTGTCTATAGTCTGTGCAATAAGACAATCAAATATAAATCCCAAGACTAAATAATTTGTTCTCTCTACACAACAGTTTACTCTGGATCAGCTAAATACCACGTTTTGTTATCAAATTGACTTAAATTTGATTTTAATATATGCTAATCCCCATTTCCCAGAGATTTTGGCCTATGTGAACAAGAATCACAAGTTATTCAGTGCCACAGATTTACAATGTGAATAGTTATTCAAATAAGAGATACTATATTTTCTTGAAAAGTGATTTAATTCCTTCTGCAAACATCAAAGCATATATGAGGACAAGGTTCCTAGGTCAGTACCCAAAATTTGGAGCAAATTGCAAAAGTTCAAATAGCTTTATTAAACTCAGGACTATACTTTTGCTGCCAAGAGCACTGGTCTTTGCATTTTAGTTGTGGGTTTTTGTGTGTGTTCCGCCCCCCCCAATTATACT